>VZRL01006360.1:167492-272197 GCA_013397895.1 Origma solitaria
TATATATATATATATACCCACTATATATACACTACAAATCCTGGGCTATCAAGTTCTCCTCCTGGTTGCTCCCCATAATCCAATTTATAATTCCATAGACAAATCCATCTCTGTTGGCATTTAAGAACCAGCCAGGTTTCTCCCTGGGTATTTCCATGTAAAGTCTGCCCTAGAGCTTTGTCAAATTTGATGTTAATCAGTTCCTTCCTATTTTCTCTCATTCTCCCAGTCTTCTCTAGGCTCACTGGCAAAATGGAGCCGTGGTGGGATTGAAACGAATTGCCTTGCTAGAATTAAGTGACCTGAATGAAATTAGTCCAGTGGTGTGAACAGTAACATTTGGTAGCAGTCAGGATGTGGTGTGTTGAGCTCCTGCCTGCTCAGCTGACCAGGTTTGCCTTGTATTGTGCTCGTGTTTTCACTCATTTGTTTGTACCAAACTTTCCTTTGTTCCATGTTTCCATCCCAAACTGTCTTGGAGCAGAGCCATCTTTTTGGACTGAATATCCAGAACATGTGGCCTAGTGAGATTTATTACTGAGGCTTCCAAAAGGAGCCCAATGTGAATAGTAAGAATAATGTGACCAATACTAAAGAATATAAGCTTGTTAGAACATCTAACATGAATCCTATATCTAAAAATAGAACACCAGCAAGAGAGTTCAAATTTATTTAAAGTAAGGTGTTCTTTTTTTCTTTGGCCAATGGGATTTGCAAGTGGATGGGGAATTGTATTTCAACAAACTAGCATTTTCCCTTAAATTTTCTAAACAGAAATTTTAGGAAATAGCTGTTGAACTGTGCCATCCCTGCTACTCTATGGCAAACACCCCTCCAAAGCATATTAAGCAGAGTGCCAGTAATAATAGGGCTGTTTTGAACTGCCTTGTTGGAGTTTTGCCTTGGGTAGCAGGGAAGTATTTGGGATCTGGTGCCTTGTGTGGTGGGCAAAGCATTTCATTACATTTAAGCAATAAGCACAATGTTTCTCTTTACACATTCTTACTGCTGTTGGAGAGGGGGAAGAGAGATTTTTATCCAAAAGCCTCTTAAATGGGATTTGAAGTGATGAATAGCTGTGGATTTCCAAGTGAGAATCTGCCGAGCCATTGGCTATTGCAGTCAATCCTGATGGTAATGTTCTGTCAGGTAGTGTTATTTGCATGGTGGCAAAATTTCTGTGTTGATCATGGAGCTGGGTGCACTGTAACACACTGCATGGATGCAGAATGAAGAGATAACCTTTCCACAGATAAGTAGGGTCCTGGCTCCACAAAGAGACTTTGATCCAAATTCAAACCACGCAGAAATGAGGAGACAGCGTAGTTACAGAAGTGTGCGTAATCCATTCTTCTTTTTGGGCTTTCTGTTTATTTAAGAATCATGGCGTCACAGAATGGTTTGGGTTGGGAGGGACCTTAAAGACCCTGCAGTTCCACCTCCTGCTATGGACAGGGACACCTTCCACTATCCCAGGCTACTCAGAACACCATCTTACCTGACCTTGAACGCCTCCAGGAATGGGGAGTCTACTACCTTTTCCTGTCTCTCTGTCCCTTGTCCCCAGTCCCTCTGCAGCTCTCCTGGAGCCCTTCAGGCCCTGGCAGGGGCTCGGAGCTCTCCCTGGAGCCTTCTCTTGTGCAGGGGAACAGCCCCAGCTGTGCCAGCCTGGCTCCAGAGCAGAGGGGCTCCAGCCCTGGAGCATCTCCGTGGCCTCCTCTGGAGTGGCTCCAACAGGCCCATGACCTTTTGTATGTTTTGTTGTATAAGCAAAGAGCGATAGGGTTAGGGACCTTTGCAAGTTCTATGGATTGTGCTCCTCACCTCCACAGGATCTCTGAAAGCAACTTGTAAATCCATGTTTGTGTGGCTCTGGTCCGAGATAGCTCACATGGCTGGGGAATTTGGGAGCGCTGGCACTTCAAGGCAGGATGTGACATCTTGTTCAGAGATGGTAATGAGTGCACCAGGGAGCCTGATGTCACCTCCAGTTCATGTTCCCTCCTGTGTCAGGGGGCTTTGGAATGACAGGGACTCAAATGCATGTGCCCTGGTCACTGCCACCAGAGGTGGCCCTGCAGGGGTTGTGTCCCTGTCAAAAGGGTTGTCCACTCCGTGGTGATGGGTGCAACCAGCAAGGGCTGGGGTTGGAGTGCAGGGGCTAGGAAAATGCCAAGGGCATTCCAAATTTTATTTTCCCTCAGCTTGCTCACTGGATATCCAGTAAAATATTCCCAGGCTGTTTTTGTCTGTTTCTTTTAAACAATCTTCCTCGCCAGGATGCAGAGAGCAGTAAATACACACTTCCTGTAGCTGCCACTTTATATATCAAATTAGTAAAGCTTATTAAGTCCCCTGTTTTTCGCTGCATGATGGAGAATACAGGTACTTTTCCGCATAAAATGTTCACATGACACAGCAGGAGTAGCACTTTAAGTCTAAATGGCATGCACTTGGTTATCTAATTTTTGCACATTAATCCTCTCAAGATGTCTGTTACCACAAACCTCGCTAATTAACGTTGCTTTAGCGTCTGTAAATGTATGATTCAGTTTTTTAAAGGAAATTGGAAGACCACAGAGTATTGTTTTATGAATCATAATATCAATGACATTTAAAGACATGTAAAGTAACTTAGCTGGTACATGACACAGAATCATACCACACTCTAACCTCATCAACAAAAAAGTCATATCTATGATACACCCATTTTTGGTTATGTTCTTAGACAATTACTGCTGTAACCAGACTTGGGCAAATGTCTTTATTTCAATGTGTTTTTGTAAGGCGAAAAAAGGGATTCTCACCCAAAATAAATGTCTAAAAAGACGTGGAGGTCCAAATAAGTCACTCTAAACTTTGTTTTTAGGCAACGGAGATATACAGGCACCTACAGAAGGTAAATCATCTAATCATAACCTAAGAGAATTCGCATCTAACCCTTATGCAAACAGCAATGTTGAAACAAGCTCAAGTTCAAAACTATTTATACCAAAAAAGTGAATACTTAAGGGACTTAAGGCATTCCTTTTCCCTCTTATTTTGAATGGGAAATAGCACACAGCCTGTTGTCTCTGTTTTGGCATATCTGAGGCCAGTGATTGTGTCAAACTTGCACTGTGGTCCTGAAATATAAGCCTTTATTTCCATTCCAAAGGGATCTGGAGCTTTAAAGCTAAATGGACAAATTTCTGGATATTTGACTTGCAAAGCAATTTCTAGACTTGAATTGATTTATTGCTGGCAATAGCACTGTCCATCAGAAGACATGAACCTAATTAACAAGCATCCAGCCTCCATCTTTCTATCATCCACTGACAGAAAATGTACACAACAAAGATGGGAAACCTCGTACCGAAAGTATGAAGAGATATTCAAACATAATCACCATTTCCACACAAAATTTTAAAAATTATCTGTGGGTTTGGTGGAGCAGAACTTGGTAGAGACCATGAGCAGAAAAGGATGCATGTTATCATAATTTTTGATCAAAAGTTTGGAGTCTAGGCTCCTGTGGACAGTCTTAACCACAAACATCCAACTTAAATCCTCCTGTTAGCAATATTATCTTAAACCTCATGGGTTATTTATTACATGGTAATGTCTTTAACAGAAGGACTGATTAGCTGTTGGAGCAAACTACCGGGCAAAGCCACAGATCCCTCTTCTCTTGAAGTCTTCATCTCAAAACTGGAAGTCAACAATGCTACACTCAACACAGCAGCTTCTTACAGGATGAAGTTTACAGTCAGTATTACATGGGCTGAGTGCTCAAATGTCCTGTCTGGCCTGAGAAGTTATGAATCTCAGTGTTTCTAAAGTACCGACAGATCCTTGAATAAAAGGCGCAGTTGGAAGTACAACATATTTTATGGGAGAGCTCCATCTGCCTCACACGGAGGTAAGGAAAACCTTGCTTGGCTCTATGGCGAGCTCAGGTACAGCCACATTTCATTAAACTTATTACAACTTTCAGCCACGTGGGTGCCTAGACATAAATAAGCAAGGGCAGGCCGGCTTTGCTAAAATACATATTTTTCTCACTCTGACAGGCGTGCAAGGGGCCGCAACTGCCTGTGTCTCGAGGACAATTTTAGCAGCAAGACCTTTCTCCTCAGGGGACTGCTCTCACTTTTTCATTTAGAAAAGGAGAAAAGAAACCCAATCCTAAACATATGATGATTTTATTATGTGAAACTCAATAGGAAATGAAGTAAGAATATCAGGCTGCTTTCAGTTTCCTAGCAAGGGATTTTGTTTTAAGTTGGAAGAGGGGCAGCTGTGCTGGACGCTTGCTTCCCTCCGCCTAAACATCAGGACCTCTTTAATTGTTGGGGGTCGCAGGGTGAGCTGTGTGGTGCAAAAGGCAGAGCAGGCTTGATGGGACTTTCTGAGCTTTAATCCAGGCTCTGCTGGTTTGGAGAAGAAGATTCAGTTGTAGAAGGAGAGGATAAAGGACTGCAACATCTCCTGGTTGTATCTTGGTGTGCACATGGGGTTGCCTGAGTGTGTACGTGTGTGTGTGTGTGTAAACACTCTAAGCAAAACCAGCCAAATTCCATCTTCACGGACAGTTCAATGGAAAGTTAGCCCGAAAATGCAGTATATCATATTTCATGAATTTAATAGGGTTTTCATGATTTTACAAAGTGCTTCAACCAGACACTCATGGCTGGAGGCTGCACAGCAGGAGACCTAAAATACTGCATCTGTGTTTTTCAACTCTTGCCAGAATCCATTGAATTTGATCCGGAATGACTATGCATCTTTGGAATGTACATTCACTTTTCTCTTGCCTTATCCAAATAAAAGACGGAGATGGGGGGGTTGAGGGGGAGGGAGAAAAGAGTCCTGTGAGAATTCCATATGGAAACACTAAACTAGCATTATAAAGGATTTCCTATAAACAAAATTACGGTCACAAATTTTGGACTCGGACCACATTTGAAACAAAGGGCCCTTTGTCTCCCTCTTTTTAACGTATTATTTTATCTATGTTAACACACACGTTTTTATTTTTTTATGGCAATAGATAAACAGATGTACACATACACACTCATGCAAAAATGAATGTATATATTAGTTTGAGGTCCAGTTGCAATCTCTCTTAATTTTTTTTTCGATTGCAGAATTCCTAACAAGAGCAAACTTTAATCGTTCTGTGCACTAAATCCCTTGAAAATAAATATCCAGGGCAACTTCAAAAGCCCTTAATTAGAAGCACATGTGTGGTGTTACAAATTTCTGGCTGAGGCGGCTGAGTTGTAATTTAACGTTATGATCTGCCATAAATATTATCCATAATGAGCAGACTTCATGTTACACTTCTGTATGTCAAATAACTGCAATATTTTTTGTCTGCTTTTGTTCAATCACTGAACCTTAAGTGAAGTTTAAAATTAGAAAGAAAGGAAAAAAGAGAGAACCAGTTTTCCCACCGGGGAGCTGAATATTCCTGTCCTCCTAGCTGTAAAGAAAACTATTGATTTCATTCTGTTTTCTTTCTTACAGTTTAAAAATGTGGTTAACAGATAATAACTTGGAGATGATGGGGGAATGGGAATGATAAGGATTGGAAGCTGGTGAGATGATAGGTTGTTTTGCATAACTTTCTGATAGCAGCTTCCTGGAATATTTGCTGTGTTCCCCACTCCCAAAGCAAACCCCAAAACCCCATAAATTCATTTCTACATGAGAATCGAAACCATTTCTGCCCCTGTTTTGTGCCTGGACCAAGTCTATCACATTGCAGAAACTTGATGGTCGAGGGTAAAATTTTCTATGTTAATTTTAGGCAATTTATGAATTGGTCTTGCAGCCTTGGCACAGACTGTGCTTGATTATATGTGCATGTGTGTGTGTGTGTGTGTGTGTGTGTGTGTAAGGAGGTGGTAGTGAACCAGACAGTAAATTTACAGTGCAAATGTGCAGCTGTGGGGATTATGCACTGGTTGCCTAAATGTGTGTGAAAAAATGCAGAAATAGCGTGGGGCTGTAGAACAAGTCCACAGCCTCATGACTCGCATAAAGAGGCAGTTTGGTTTGGACTTCAACCAGACACATGGGCTGTGTGGTTTTTGCCTTGAAGAGTGCCCCGGGACCCTGTACCTATTTAAAATGACAAGCCTTATCTGCTGGTTTTGAGTGGTTTCTTCAGGTATCTGAGTCCTGCCTTGGCAGGCTGTTCAGGTAGCCAGAGACTTCTCTTATTGTTCAGCCTGGAGAAGAGAAGGATCCGGGGTGACCTTATTGCAGCCTTCAAGGACCTAAAGGAGGGCTGGAAAGGGATTTTGGACGAGGGCCAGGAGGGACAGTACAAGGGGCAATGGCTTCACAGTGACCGAGGGCGGGGTTAGATGGGATATTGGGAAGGAATTCTTCCCTGTGAGGTTGGTGAGGCCCTGGCACAGCTTTTCCAGAGCAGCTGTGGCTGCCCCTGGATCCCTGGCAGTGTCCAAGGCTGGGCTGGACAGGGCTTGGAGCACCTTGGTCTGGCAGAAGGTGTCCCTGCCCATGGCAGGGTGAGTGGAAGAGGATGGTCTTTAAGATATCTTCCAACCCAAACCATTCTGTGATGATCCTGTGACTCTTTTCACCTGAGTGCAAGGCACAGGGGTGCTGCTCTCTCCTGGGGTATCTCTCCTAGACAGAAGACATTGCGTGTCCTCAGCCTACGATCCCACTGGCAGAATGAGCGTATCCTGCCTCTTCTCCCACTCACACCAGCCTTTTCCTTGGAACTGCTTTTCTGCTGGATTTAAAAAAAAACAACCCAAAATACTGCAAGAGCGAGTAAAAATCTCTGTCCAAGTGCCCAGGGTGGAGATGTGTCTCTCCTGTCTGCAGCATCTCGACACAAAGCGTGGCTCCTGTGGCCACACACTCAAGGAGCAATTCGAGCAGGGAAGCAGCAAGCAGAGATACGGCAGCTCCAAGCTGCAGGCACCACAGGCCCAGATATAAAATAAATAGGTGGCTGGAAGCAGCATGCCCTGTGGGCACGGTAACGAGTGGTCAGACGGCTGTGTGGTGTTGGTACCTGCCTCTTTGGTTTTGGCCAGACTCTCTGGCTGCTGGCACTGCTGCTGGGGAGAGACTGGCGTGTCTGGGATTATACCTCCTCCCAGGAGATGTCAGGCTCTCATAGGAACAGTACCAATTTTTGTGGCAGCAGGAGGAGCTGGAAATCCAGTTCTCTGGTGTTCCCCCCACAAGACTTCTGTCTCAGCTCTGTCTCTCATTCCTGAGATGCCTGTATGTAATTTTTTGCCTCTGCTGTTGCAGAGCCTTGAGCTGGATCACATCCTATCAGTTCTCATAGCTCATATCAGATACAGCAAGCTGCAAGCCAAGTTCATTCCCCGTGTGACCTCCCCTCAGCCCAGCTGAGCTCACGGGGATGGATTTGTACACCTCCTTTCCCTCTTTAGGTAGTGCAGAGCAGAAGCAAGGCTGTAAACCTTCCAGGTGACAGGTTATCTCCAGAAAGGTTTGCCAAATTACTTTATAAACTTCAGATATGTTGGAGAGAAGATAAAAGCTATAATGTTGCTCTTCAGAACCCCATGATGGATGTGTTGCTCAGTCTCTGACTGTGCTGGATGTATCAGACCGAATCTTTCATTACGATGGTGGAAATAAAATACCTCTAATCTCCCCTTCCCCTCCCACTTCCATCTCTAGTTTCTGGAACCAGAAATGCCAAGACATGGAGAGTCTGTTGTCAAGGTATTTTTACCAGAGATGATGGAAATCCCCATTTCTCTGTGACTTCCAGCATCAATCTGTGGTCTGAGAGGATTCAGATAATGTGTGGAGACCAGCAGAGCTGTGAGCGTGTTTCTGAATACAATCAGCACTCAGAATCATGTCTGGTAATGCTTTTAGAGGCACATCCAGTAGTTTGGGCTACTTACCAAACCAACTTTAAACCAAATATATTGCTGGAGGAAAGTTTCCCACTTCCTTTTTCAAAATGATATTTAACACTTCACAATTTCCTTCCAACCAGAGATAAAGAAATTATTTAGAATCATGAATCATTTCAGTGTTTCAGAGCAACCCCTGAAGTCACCCACTGCCACCACCACCTCTGTCTGACCACGGAGCCATCGGTGACCTGCCCAGGATGGACTGGAGCAATGTAACTCTGCTGGAAGTGGAACCTTCCTCCATTGTGACCTTATTTTCCATCAATTATTCGGGTGTGTGCCATTCCAGGTCAGATGGGGATTGTGTGACACACTCCTTCAAACATGAGCATAGATATGTGAAAGATGTTAAAGAGACACTTAAAATGGAAAGTACTTTGTAATCAAGGTCAAACTCTAGTAGTAAGTTTGAGCCAAATAAGAGGTCAGATTTCATGTGGCTACACACTCTTTCATCTTAATTTCTTCACCTCTCTATAGTTAACCCTGATTACCTCCAACAGGCTTTGGGACAGCCTTCAAACCAAGCAGTCTGGTAACAATGGTAATGATAATTCTTCCTTTTGGCTGGCTCGTATTCAACTTTTCTCAGCTAAAGCACAGTTTTCTGTCACAGCCCAAAGAATTAATATCCAGCTAAACATGGTAGAGTACAGCTTTCCTGATCAGCTGTGCTGAGCCCCAGAGGTCAGTCCAGCCCCCCAAACTGCTAAGCCACGGCCATGTGCGTGTGCAGGGTGTGCAATGTGTTCAGGACACACGGAAAGGACCTGCTGCCTCTGTCCGCTCATTTTTCAGGATGAATTTTCAGCCAATAGGTGGAGCTGAAGGAACAACGCAAAGAATGCGAGAGAAGGCATATTATTGGGTGTGTTTGCTTTTTTTAGTGTGCTAGGAAGGGATTGCGCTTGTGGAATGACAGAAGTGTGGCTGTGCAGTGAAGGGAGGGCGTGAGGGACACAAGGCTGCTGCAGAGAATGATGGAGGAGAGGTGGGAAAGGGATGGAGGGCATGAAAATATACATCTGGGACAAAATACCTTTTTTCTTGTTTACTGTTCTCTCCAGAGTATATTCTGCATCTGATTCAACTTCTACACATAAAGCATTAAAATAGACTTTACTTTTCCTGGTAAATCTTGCACAGAATAATTTCTAGAATATGATTTTGCATATCTAGCTTAGATTAGACAATCACTCAAGCGCTTTGTGCGTCAGAGATGTCCAGCTGGAGAGGATCTAGGGCTCAGTCAAAGCAGGTCAGGTACACTTAAATGGTCCCTCTGCCTAAATAAATCACCTTGTGAAAGAATCCTTAGTAGTCAGTGTAAATAAGGATCCTCATGTCATGGTTTGCTTAGTCTGCTAATCAAAACATGTAGCTCTGAGCACTTACCATTTAGTGCAGCTTATGAAAATCAGCCATCATTATTGCTGTCTGATACATTATCACCAGCAGCCATATAATGGGCAAAATGTTCCTGGGTTGGAATGAGTGCAATTTATGATTCTAAATTGTTATGTATAAAGAAAGAAGAGTGCAGCTGGATATTCATTAGACACATTCAATTTAGTGTATTGAAAACAGTAAAGAATGTGTTTTAATTAATAAGCCAAGTGCACATGTCAATGGAATCTGTAGAGAGAGCCCACAGAGCTCTGCAACTCTTATTTCAAAGCTGTTCCTTTCTCTGGTGAGGTGACCTGTATTCACCTGCAGACCACAGTTCACCTGCTTTGGTTGTCTTGGCTTTATTGCCACACTAAGAGGATTTTGCCCCTCAGACCCACCAGTGGTACAAAAGACATGAGACATTTTTATGCACCTCAGAGTTTGGACTTCCAATTTGCAAATCAGTTTCAAGAGGAAGATAGCTAGCATATTCCAAAAATGAGGACATCAGAAAGGGCACTTAGCAGGGGTTAAAAAGACATTAAAAACATTGCAAGTGTTGCCTCCATGCTGCAGTGTTGGAAGGAATGAATAGGAAAAAACAGGACATATTCAACAACTGTGAAGTTCATGTCCCTAAGTGACCTTCAAAATCAAAACTGCTTCACTGACATTTCCCCAAAGAATTTAAAAATGTACTGAAGATATCAACCAAATGATTTATTTCTTGTAAGGTCTTCTTAAGAAGACCCAAAAATAGAAAAGCAGTAGCATGAACAATTATTAAAGTTACTCTTTGGCATGGAACTTTCCTTCTAGCTCAAAAAACCTGTTGAAGAAATTTTTGGCACCTGACATTTACCAGGTTTGTTAGAAGCCAGGAAGTGAATCACCTTGGAAAATCTGAACAAAATTTTCTTGGCTGCCATCATGCAAAGGCAGATGAAATGATTTTCCAAAATATAAGAAATTTTCAATGTGATTGTTAACTCATACCAACTAGTTCAAAATAAGCCAATATTTGCAGTTTGTAATTCAAACAGAATCTTCTTGACTTTTATTGACTTGATAATTTGTTATTTGAAAGAGGGGGAGTGGGATGGGTTACAGTATTATAATATTTATATTCATCCCTGGGCATGGCATTTTCTAACAAAATCCACAAGTCAGATGTGACCATTGCCAGCCACAGTCTGGGATCTCTCACTGCGTGGGGCCATGTGCATCCCCTCAGGGGCTGAACATGAAAGGTGAAGCCATTTCTCCTGAAAAGCTGTGGGTTAGAGCACCCATGGAATCCATGCTGAAGGGAATAACCTCAATGCGCATCCTCTGTTTAACCTTCTAGAGATTAATGTCAAGAGAAGCCCAGCATGACCCACCAATGTGCGCTTGACAAAAATGTGCCAAAAGCCAAAATGCCCTGGGCTGAGCCCCAGCGTGGGCAGCAGGGGAGGGGAGGATTGTGCTCCTCTGCCCCATGGGTGAGAGCCCACCTGCAGAGCTGCCCCAGCCCTGGGAACAACAGCACAAGGAGCTGGAGCTGCCGGAGCCACTCCAGAGGAGGCCACGGAGATGCTCCAGGGCTGGAGCCCCTCTGCTCTGGAGCCAGGCTGGCACAGCTGGGGCTGTTCCCCTGCACAAGAGAAGGCTCCAGGGAGAGCTCCGAGCCCCTGCCAGGGCCTGAAGGGCTCCAGGAGAGCTGCAGAGGGACTGGGGACAAGGCATGGAGGGACAGGACACAGGCAATGGCTTGCCAGTGCCAGAGGGCAGGGCCAGATGGGATCTGGGAAGGAATTCCTGGCTGGGACGGTGGGCAGGCCCTGGCACAGGTGCCCAGAGCAGCTGTGGCTGTCCCTGGATCCCTGGCAGTGTCCCAGGCCAGGCTGGACAGGGCTTGGAGCGACCTGGGGGACAGTGGAAGGTGTCCCAACACAAGCCATTCTGTGATTCTAAGGAGAGAGAGTCCCAAGCAGAAGCTCTGCTGCTGCAGGAAATGTGTGCACACAACTCTCCCATTTCCACATAGAAATTTTGGTGAGAACTGATGGCTTTCTAGCTAGTTTTTACTGTGGCTTTTTGGTTTAGTTTTTAGTATAGCTCTTGTACCACCTTGTCTTCCCATATCTCCTGCCATTAACACTAAATAGGCTTTCATTTGGAGAAGTTATTGCTCCTTACAACCCCCTGAAAGTGACCCTTGAGGGTGTCTGAACTGCAGGGTGGCCTGAGTGCCTGGATGTGCTCACAGTGCTGCAGAGACACGGCACGGATCCTCCATGGGGTTTGCTGTCTCTCAGGGCATCCTCAGGGTGAAGGTGCATGGTTGGCTCTGCTTCCCTGCACAGCTGAGACATTCCTCTGAAAGGCAGCTGGGCAGAAGCTGCCTTCTCTGCAAATTAGCTGAGTTTCTGGCCTGAATGAAAGCATCTGGCCCAGCAGAGAGTGAACAGCATATTCCCGTGAGAGACCTCCATGGGCAGCAAGAAGCACACGCACACACATTCAGGGAGCCTGAACTCACCCGGAGAATGTGGGATGGTCTTGTCCTCTTGCAGAGCCGAGTCTGTCTGCTTCAGCCTGCGGTGTGTTGGTGACTGAGGATGGCTCCTGGTCACGTCTTCCTAAAGCAAAGAGACACAGGAGTGTGAGATGCTGGAGAGCCCCAGAGCAAGAGTGAACATAGAATCAGAGCATCACAGAATGGTTTGTGTTGGGAGGGACCTTAAAGTCCATCCAGTGACAATCCCCCCTGCCATGGGCAGGGACAATTTCCACTGTCCCAGGCTGCTCCAAGCCCCATCCAACCTGGCCTGGGACACTGCCAGGGATCCAGGGGCAGCCACAGCTGCTCTGGGCACCTGTGCCAGGGCCTAACCACTCTCACAGAGAAGACTTTCGTTGCAATACCTCATCTAACCCTGCCCTCTGGCAGTGGGAATCCATTGCCCCTTGCCCTGTCACTCCAGACCCTTGTAAATAGTCTCTCTCCGCCCTTTTTGTCAGCTCCGTGAAGGACAGAAAGCCTGAATTAGGTCACCCTGAAGCCATCTCTTCTCCAGGTTGAATGATACCAACTCTTTCAGCCTTTCCTTATGGCAGAGGTTCTCCATCCCTCTGATCATCTCCGTGGCCTCCTCTGGAGTGGCTCCAGCAGCTCCAGCTCCTTGTGCTGTTGTTCCCAGGGCTGGGGCAGCTCTGCAGGTGGGCTCTCACCTGAGGGGCAGAGGGGCACAATCCCCCCCTCCCCTGCTGCCCACGCTGGGGCTCAGCCCAGGGCTCGGGGGGTTCAGGGCTGGGGCAGGTCTGCTCTCACCCACAGCACCTTCTCCCTTCTCCCAGGGCTGCTCCATCTGCTCAGCCCAGCCTGCATTGATCCCGGGGGCTGCCCCAGCCCAGGTGCAGCTCCAGCCCTTGGCCTTGTTGAACCTCATGAGATCCCCATGGGCCACTCTCCAGCCTGCCCAGGTCCCTCTGGGTGCCATCCCATCCTCCAGGTGTGTCAGCTGCACCTCTCAGCTCGGTGACACCTGCGGATTTGCTGAGGGTGCCCTTGACCCCTCTGTGTCAGTACTGAAGATATTCGATAACACAGGTGCCCACATGGACCTCTGAGGGACACCACCTGTCCCTGATGTCCACCAGGACTCTGAGCAGCTGATCACAACCCTCTGGACATAACCACCAATTCCTAATACATTTAATAATTCACCCTTCAAATCCATCTCAGTCTAGAGAGAAAGGTGTTACGGGGGGCATTGTCAAAGCTTTATGGGAGATAGCAAATAAAAGGTGAATGTGTTTATAGGGCAGCACACCAACAACTTTTACATCTGTCTAGATGTAAAAGAGCCTTGAGTAGCACAGAGGGCCCATGGGTTAAAGGACCCAGTTTTTTGGGCCTCTGTGAGGGTATGTCAGGCCCATCCCCAGGTGGTGAACAGAAAGTAGTTCCTTTCTGCTGTGCTTTTAAAAGATGTCCCAGAGTCAACACAAAAACAGACACCTTGATGTGTCTCCTTGTGTTCGAGATGCAGCCTGCACCGAGAGGAGCTGTGAATTGCTGACCCACACACTCCCCACCCATATTTCAGCACAATGAATCAGACATATGCTTGTGTAAGGAGTTTGTTTGCATAGATGATCCAAAAGAGTCACTGGTCTAAAAAGTCTCTAAAAGGTTGTTTGTTTTTTTTTTCCTGTCAAAAGCTGATGATTTTTGGCAACTACAGTTTTAATGGAAGAAATGCCATCTTTGCTAATACCTTCAACTAAGGATGTTAGTGGGGACAAGCTGTTCCATGAGCAGCAGAATTAACAAAACCATGCTCCTCGTGGATGTGTGTCTCGGACTGGATCTTTCTGGTTAAACTCGGGTGCCAATTTAAGATTTTCCCATAGCTGTGATATGAATAATATCTCCGTCGAACGCGGATTCTCCACACTCTGATAAAGGGTAACTGGAGCCTCTCTTATTCTGTCTGGTGCAGCTAATCAAGTCTCTGTCTTCCCCCAGGCTGTAAATCTTCATGAAACATGTACAATTCTAACAAATTTTGTTGAAACAGGTTCAAAAGTTGTCAGGGGGACACGAGGAGATGAGATGATACATACATAAGCTGGATCGTGTAAGTCCTTGTTTTATTTGTAAACCAGGATAGAAACATTCTCCACAGGCATCTTTTAATGCAGAAAATGGCTATTTATGGAAATCTTTACACTCTTTTCTATCTTACAAAGGGATAAGATAGAAAGGGATGCAACTTGGCTTCTCTCCTCTGTATTATTTATGACGTACAGGAGAAGAAGTGTGTAGAGGTAACTTACAATGGTTTTTCAGCAATTGTCCCTCGTCCTCTTACAAGTTTTCTAAGTTCTTGTTGTGCATCCTTTTGATGAACAGAACCTCAAAAATAGGCTATGGAATTTTCGATTCCAGAATTTCACTCCGCTTGTCCTTGCTGAGACTTTCAGTAAATAATCTTTGAGCTGTTTCACAAAGATCATGTGAATTAATTCAAGTGGTAGTATTTAAATTTTAGGACAGGTTTTCTGAAGACAAAAGGTTAAGCACTAGTGTTATATAAACGCTTAGCAAAAGTTCCCCTTTCAAATAATTTTCTTTTTCTTATCTTACATTTTTGTAGACTGTTTACCATCAGACAGTGCTTTAGACTAGACATAATAAAAATAGAAAATAAGATATTTAGAACATCCATCCATTTTCTATCTTTATGTAAGAAAGAAACATCAACGATGCAAGCTCTTTTTCCCACTCACATGTCATCTCTCTTACCTGGAAGAGCTTTGATGCCCCATCCTTGCCAGTGCCCAAGGCCAGGTTGGATGGGGCTTGGAGCAACCTGGAATAGTGGAAGGTGTCCAGGGGTGGAACTGGGTGAGGTTTAAGGTCCGTTCCATCCCAAACCATTCTGTGATTCTATAATAAATCTTTGTATATATAATTTCAAGACAATGTCTACTCAAAGCCTAGTTAGATTTATTATTCTCTTCTTGTCTTCACTAATTCAAGACTAGGAAGTGATAAAAACATCACTTTGTGGATTTAAACCAGGACACTCTTCCTAGGAGATGGACTTCAAGTCTCCCTGTGTCCTGGGTGCACTGCAAAGCCCAAACCTTCACTTAATAATTTCCACCCTTTTGATTTTCACAGAGTGGTTTTTTTTAGCCAGTTCTTGTGGCTGTTACCAGTGACAAGGAAAATATTTATAGTACTGAAATCAAAGAAGCACAAGGCAGCACTAACAGCACTCCATCACTTCATTTTTCAAGGGAGGGATGTAGCTGCAGACTTAAAGATCACTCATCATGATAGGAATATTTATCTCTTGGAAAACCTTTGTGTTTCAACTGCAGGGCAGTGAAATGAGCACCGTGTTTTTTACATGATTCACAGGTTTTCAATATCCAGTTTGACCATTGCTGGTTCAGTCAGCACACTGGTTTTTTGATGGAGACAGTGGTACACAGGGTTCTTCCTCAGGCTTCTTCACCCACTGTTTCTCATGCTGTCTGTGCACTCAACATTTCATTAACTTCTGTTTTAATTTCTTTTCGCACATCCCCTGTTTTTGTGGTTCATGATGGATTTCAGAAGGGCAGCTCACAGCAGCAGGGTGGTCTGTAGGTACCCACAGCTCTGGTCCTTCACTGTATGTCCTCAATGACTTCAGCCTCTGAACCTAAAATCAGAGGATCAGCTTCACCAATCCCTAAGCTCCTCTAAATCTGGGTGAGTGTTTGTCTCAGGCCACCCATATCAGGAGTGTTACAAAGACTGGGCAGGAGAGTTTGACGTCAGTTGTGGTGGAAAAGCTCTGGGAATTGTGGCAGATGCAGGCAGGAAGTGCAATGTGGATTGTCACCTTACACCGGAATGTTCAAAGGTGCAAAATCCACAGGACCACATCAAATTTTAATTCCTGTCTCTCATTTCCCTCGTGCCCTCTCGCAGCAATAACCTACCCTGGGGCTGTCTCTTTTTGCTGCGTAGGGAGCTGGCCCAGGCTGCACCACCTGGCCATGGCTGCTCGCTCTCCCCTCTGCTCTAGCTGCTGAAAACCTGGCAACAGCTCCATGGAGTGATGGGAGCCTGACAGAGGGGATGTGAATAGCTTGCTTGTGATTGACAGCCCCTCCATAGGGTAGTCTGTCAGATTAATTATCTGTACTTGAGAAATCCCTGGAGATCCCATCACCATTTCACAGGGTGCTGTAGAAACATTTCATGAAGATCCAGCCCCCTTTCCGCGAAATGGCAATCTGTCTCTAAGATAAGAGGCAGCAGGTGGAATCAGCTTCCGGAAGGCAGTAAGGAAAGGAAAAGGGCTTTGAAGATTTGGGAAATACACAGATAGCATGAGGTGGTGTTTCCTTTGGCTAACGGCATCAGAGTTTCCTCAATGTCCTCTGAAAGTGGTGGTCTCCAGCAGCTGACCACCAGCCTGAGTCTTGGTCCCAATCCAGGTGGGTGTGCTCCAGCCACAAGGTAGCAGAGAGCATCACTTTGGATGGAGACCCAGAAATTTAGGTTCCAGTGCTTGAACCTGCAGATGTTCACTCTGTTGATATAGAAATAAGGCTAAGATTTATTATTATTATTATTATTATTATTTCCCAAGCAGCTGTCAAAGCAACTTTGAGAAAAGGGACTTTTAATTAGTGCTTGCATGAGGAATTACTCATGGAAAATTCCTCCTCTGAACTTTTCCAATTTCATTAACAAAGGAATGTTTATAAAGCAAAGCCCTGTGCTACACACTGACATTTCTAAGTTTGAAATTGCTCTTGTAGCAGATGAAATGAGGCTCATGCATCAATTTAAGAGCAGGTACTATACCCAGGTGGAACAAGGAACTACTTGTGGCAATCACGAGAGAAAAATATTCCTTGTGAGACAATGGGGGAAGACCTGAGACTATGAGTGAAAGCATCTGAGAGCCTGGTGAAAGCACTTCCTTGATAAGACCATTTTCTAAAGTCACCATTAATTACCAAGAATAAATAATTATTTTTATCTTGAGCAAATATCGGCAATCTCTGAAAGAGAGGTGAATCATAAAATGATAGAATCATGGAATGGTTTGGGCTGGTAAGGATCTTTAAAGCGGAAGAAGTAATCCAGTTCCAACCCCCATTTACATTGTTAGGGACACCTTCCACTATCCCAGGTTGCTCCAAACCCTATCCAATCTGGCCACGGACACTTCCAGGGATGAGGCAGCCACAGATTCTCTGGGCACTTTGTGCCAGCACCTCACCATCCTCACAGGGCAGAATTTCTTCCTAATATCGTAACATCAATCTAACCCTGTCCTCTGACTGATTCCTACTCACATTTCCCCTTGTAGTATCACTTTGTGCACTTTCCAAAGTCCCTCTCCGCCTCCCTCTCTCTCGGGTTTATGGAGTGCCAGTGCACGTGGACACATCACACTGAGCTTCTCATCCGTCAACACTCCCAAGTCCTTCATCTCAGACATTCTCTCAATCCGTTCTCTGTCCAGCCTGTGTTTGAGTTTTCGGGTTGCCCCAACCCAGGTGCAGAGCCTTGCGCATGGCCTTGCTGAACTCTGCCAGGTTCACACAAGTCCAGCTCTCAGGGCTGCCAAGCGGTGTGGATGTCACAGTGTTTGTTGCCCGTAACTATTCAATGTCTGCCTTGAGTCAGAGGTTTCTTATGTAGAGACAAGATTCCTGACAGACTTTCCAGCCTAAAACTGGATCCTCATTAAAGCTAGGCTAACCTAATCTTTGTTTTCTTTTGTTTTCTCGCTTTTTCTGTTGCTTCAGCCAATGCACTGAAAACCTGTTTTCTCCCTATATCCTTCTAAATTACCTTGCTCTAAAATCCAGCTAGCCTTAAGGAGAGCCCTGTGTCATTCATGGGTTCATGATCTCTGCGGGGTAGGTTGAAGGTTTTCTTTGATAAAGTACCACGTACTACTCCTGGAATTGATCAGCGATTTGAACTTCCATATCAACTTTCACTGAAGGATGATGAGAATATTTTGCAAACATAAGGACTCCTGTGCTCATTTTGCTAATGGATCATAGAGGTTGAAGGGCTTACTGAGGCCACATATCGATGGTGTCAAACCCAGAAGCATCAGTTTTCAGTCTAGAATTTCCAGCTGTTGCTTATTTATCAGCTTCTAAAACTCATCTCAGCAAAGCACATTCAAATTTAACAAGAACTGAAGAACTGGAATACCTCATATGTTTTGAAAAGATTCTTCCCTGTGATGGTGGTGAGGCCCTCGCTCAGGTTTCCCAGAGTTTCTGTGGCTGCCCACCCCTGGCAGTGTCCAAGGCCAGGTTGGACTGGGCTTGGAGGAGCCTGGGATAGTGGAAGGTGTCCCTGCCCACGGCCAGAGGGGAAACAGGATGATCTTTAAGGTCTCTTCCAAACCATTCTGTGATGTTATGATCTTATAACTATTGGCCATTTTGACTGAGACTTGCTGTGGAACACACAATGCCTGTGATTTCTAGTAAAAATGGAATAATAGTCATGAGAGTAAGAACATTTGGCAAAGTTTTTGTTCGTAGTACTTGTAGAAAAAGGCAAGCAAGGACCTTCTAGCATGAAAAGCAGATAAATAGACTACAGGGAAAGAAAAGAACATTTCTCAATGTCACCTTCTGAAAAGAAACTTCTCAGACCCCAGATACAGCTTCCTTGATGCTAATGCCATGCAGAAAGGAAGCTTGGGCTATGTCACCAAGGTACTCTGCGGTTATGAGGTGTATATTTTAGAAGATCACATGAGGAATTAAACATGAAGATGCCATTTAATTATACATTTATGCACTCGCTTTTTTTTTTTTTAAGCAGACTCTTTGCTGAGCATTTACTTCTTTGAGTTAATGACAATAATTACATGAAAATCCATTCGGGCTTCTCAAGATGCTGAATTTGCAAACTGGCAATACAAATACTTTAATACTCATTTAAATACAGTGTAATTGCACTTGATTCTAAGCAGTGGCATCTTAAAATCCGTGCCATTTGTAAATATTAGATGTCCCCCTCCCCCCTTCACTTTAACATCAATCCTTAGTGTATCTGGTTGATGTCAGTCTTGATAAATTATTCTGCTGAAAGAGCTGACCATAAAGAATAACATTGTCCATTAAAAATTAATATATTCCCATGCCACAGGTCCTTGTGTAAGTGCAATACAATGGTCTGTATTGTCTGTCTGTCAGCAGATCCATGTCTGATTTGTGGTTTACCTAGATCCTGCGAAGTCCTGAGAAAATTACAGTTTTGATACCTGTCATTCATTAGTAATATTTATATTACTAATGTATTACAATATTTGCACACTGGCAAGTGACACCTGCAGTCTGTTTAGCTGTCAGCCAGGCTCACAACATGAAAGAAAAGAAATTACTTTTCCTCCTTATTGAATGAAAGGACGCAATTTTTGCTGCCTTTCCCTCAGCGCTCAGTTTTCCAAGGGAATTTAAAATGGCTCTCTGATGGTTTGGTTTAGGATGGGCAGAGCTTTCTGCAGCCCTGAGGAAAACAGAAGCAGCAGAAACAGAGTAATCAAGCCCAGTTCTCTATATTGCAGGTCCTGGTTCAGCTCTCTCTGCTCAGAATCTCACTGGGTATCATGCCAAAAATAGTTTGATTTTCTCCCCTCAGCTTCCTTTTGCCGTGATGGACATCCTAGGACCTAATATCCTGTGTGCATAGGAAGATATCCTCCCTTCCAGACTGAACGCAGCCTTGAAAATTCTAAACCTCTCATTTTTTGGCAATATTTTCCTTTCCTTTATATTACTTTTCTGTGTACCTAATTTTTGTAAATATGGACAACTGTTTTATTCGTATTCATATTCAACATTTATTCATATTTTTAAGAAACGCTTTTTTGCTTATGTACACATTGTCTGTGTACATGTTTTTTGCCAATTGTTTAAAAAATGCATTTTCTTTCTCCTTTGCATTTTAACCTGTTCCGAAAAGTCTAGCCAAATGATGCCTCACCTGTGAAAATGGTTTTGCTCAAGAGCTAACACTTTGCAATAGTTGCTTAATATTAATGAGATTTTGTTTCAGAAGGGTACTAAAGCAAGGTCCTAAGAAGTCTCTACTAATTTATTTGATTCTTTTCTGTTTTGATTTTTTTAGTTTTGTGTTGGATGACAATAATGAAAAACCCCAAGAGAATGTGCCACAAAACATTTAATTTTCTAGGAAACAGGTTTTCATTATTTCTGTAAGGCTGCTCCCAAACAGAATGAAGGCAGTTACTGGGAAATTAAACATTTTGCACCTTACCTTCTGTAGAAAGGGAAAGTGAGGGCTACCTTTGAGGTCAAGCCAAATATTAAAAGAGATCTTTGTAATGAATTTCTTCTAAAGATAAAGTTGATTTTCAGTCAGTCCAAGGATCCTACACTTTCCATTCTGTTATATTAATAGATACGGGAGTGAAATGTGTTTCTCTCTTTCTCTTTCCCCTCTTCTTTTTTCTCTCTTCCCCTTCCCCTTCCCCTTTCCCTTTCCCATATAGGATTTATTGCTTTCAGGGATCACTAGCCCCTTCAGTTGGATAGTGTCCTGGACTTTCATTCTGACTACACATTTAATATGAGAGCAAGCCAGAGTTTGGAGTCACACAGCTGAAGATCCATCAAATATTTTTTTGGTAGAAAATTCACTCTCTCTATGATAAAAACATTTTCCCCAAAGTTTCTTATTGTGTGCGGCAGCTGAAACCAATCTGGTTCCAAATTTCTGTTTAAGTCTAGTCTAAAGAAATCTGTTTCACAATGAAAGTAAGCAGAAATATGTGTTGTGTGGAAAACTTTTCCCAGCATTCTACAACCCTTGCACACATCTCAGTATTTTTATTGAGGTTCACCTGCCCTAACTCAGGAATCTCCAGGGGAGATCTGAGGGGTTCGGACAATAACTGAAGACCTATCCTAGGTAGGAGAGGTATCAAACTGGTGTGTTTCAAGACATATTTTTAAATCCTGATTTGCATAGCTGCATAACCTTCCTGTATCTGCTGTAAATTCAGAAAATAAAAACTCCATGTACATCTTGTGTTAACAGTTATTGCAGTTTTGCACAGAAGCTCATTCCTCTGTGGATGTTTATGTGCACCACACACTCAGAGAGGTGTCCAAATATTCCTATGCCACACATTTCCCATTCTTGCTTCTAACAAGAGAGGTTTTTGAAACACTGGTTATTTTAGCAAAATGAAACACACTGATATGACATGCTGATACCCCACATACTGGGAAGAATGAAAGGAACTGCTTTTCAGTGAGAGCTCTTTTGGTAAACTCACATGCTTGAATGATTAAACCGAAGGATTAAAATATCTTTTACAATGTGTAATTTTTTTCCTTTCTCTCAATAACTTTAACACAGGAAGGGAGGACAGAGGAAAAGAGAGAAATAAGCTTATATTCTTAACTTTCCTAACCCATATTCCATTCCAGAACTATAAGATGTGATAAAGATAGGTAAGCAGATTAATTTAGCAGACTTCCAGACTTCTGAAGCAAAAGAGGGAGGCAGGAACATTTTATCATTTCTGACATATGGAGCATGTAGTTCTGACTGCAATATGGAATGGATGATCAAAGTAATGTTTTCAATAGATTCAAGGAACATTTTTAGCCTTAAAGTCATTAGTAAACTTCAATTTAGGAGCTGAACCCTAAAACCTTAATTTGGACAAAGCACTCCTACTTGGGAGCATAGCAACTCACTCACAGGTCAGAATTTAATATAATTCTTGAACCAGGCAGCTCAATGTCTTGGAGAAAATGACTAAAAAATACTTAGAAAATACCTTCAAGGGATGAGGATGAAATTGAGAGCTAAGCACAGGAAAAGTAAGAACTAGGGCTTTCAAAGAAAATTGAAGCTTTGGAGAGCCTTCAACTATTTTGATTTATATTTAAACATTTTAGAGATTGGAGCTTTGATTAGCTGAGACCCTCTCCAATTCCCCTTCAGCTCTGATTTATGGGCAGGCTGAATATCAGTAAAATGAAAGCTAAATGAGGTGTTCTTTAAAATTACCTTTGAACACTTAAAGAAGGTAAGGAAGAGGGCAACTTGGTTGGAGCTGGCATGAAGGGGAATGGGATATGAGGGTGAGTGTTTTTAGGAGCTGAAATATTTTGAACACTGGAGAGGGGGAAGGAGCAGAAAGAACAGGATGTCAGGGTGTTTCTAATTGCTGCGTGTGATAGCAGTTATATATACATCACTTTTGACTAGGAGATGCATGAAACTAGACTTGTTAGCACAAACAAGGCTGTTTGTGCATATGTAAGATGGAATTTGATGGGGTTTTTTTGTGGGCTTTTTTTTGTTGGGAGGAAATTTTTTTTTTCAATTTACTGAAGAAATGGCTGTCTTGTTTTGGTGCTTGCAATTGATTGTCTCAGTCTATCCAAGGCTATTCTGATAGAAATTTTGGAACACCCCTGAAGCAGCTGGACACCTCCAGGTGAAACTGTGCAGCTGTGATTCATGGTGAATGACGCCACTGGCTCAGCACAGAATCATAGCATGATCTGGGTTGGAAGGGAATTTAAGGATAATCTTGTTCCAAGCTCTCTGCCATGGGCAGGGACAATTTCCACTATCCCAGGTTGCTCCAAGCCCTGTCCAGCCTGGCCTTGGACACTTCCAGGGATCCAGGGGCAGCCACAGCTGCTCTGGGCACCTGTGCCAGGGCCTGCCCACCCTCACAGTCAGGAATTCCTTCCCAATATGCCATCTAACCCAGCCTTTTTTCAGTGTGAAGCCATTCCCCCTTATCTTGTCCTTCCAGGCCCTTGTCCCAAGTCCCTGTGCAGCTCTCCTGGAGCCCCTCAAGGTATTCTCTACTCCAGGCTGAACAACCCCAACTCTCTCAACCTGACTTCCTAAGAGATGTGCCCCCGCCCTCTGATGAGTTTTGTGGCAATCATCTTACATCTTGGATTAGCATCCTTTAACAATATGGTGGATAGAAAAAGTTCTGTACATGGTCATAGTCTTCCCAGTCCTCCTCAGTTTTTGCTTTTTATGTGGCCTTTGTATCTAATAAAGAAGATGCAAACTAACTTAGAGTGACATTATTGGAAGCCAGTCAGAAATGGATAAAAATGCCCATTAAGGCAGTATCCTGGTCTGCAAATGTTCTCAGCCCTGCTCTCCTCACAGATGCTGGCACAGGACCTGTGTCTTCTCAAGGATGTGCACTGTGTGGCAGTGGCGCACGAGGGGTCAGAGTCCCACCCCACCAAGCTGCTGCAGTTGCCTCATCCCTGTAAGAAAAATATCAGGTGCAGAGGAAATTGCACATGACAATTGTTTGAAAACATGTCTCTTAAATGAAGTAAGGAATGTGTCATAAGCAGATGATCCCTGTGAGAGTGGTAGCTGCCAAAATCGTGAGTTAGGTCATGATGTTTGTAGAAGATTTTAATATTTTGCAGCTGGAATGTGCATATAACGGCGTATTCCCACCCCACATTCTTGCTGAGTTCGAAGGCATGGATAAAAATGATTACTGACTGGCTCAAAAACTTCCTAGCAGATACTGTGGATTTGTTTCTTGACAGCCTTTATCATGGCAAGACGAACTGTTGAGGTATTATGAGTGCGAAAGATTGAGTCTGACTGTGGGGGAATGTTTAAGTTTTCCTAGTTAGTTAAACAGCCGCAGGGCATCTTGGATTGGGTTCAGCTTCATAGCTTGGACACGGATCTCAGTTATCCTTTATTCTTGGCACTGGTCTTTGCTTGCCTGACAGCCTAGTGATGGGAACCCAGGATCTTCGACTGTATAAATCTTTTCCTACATAGGTGTCACCTCATTCTGCAGTTGCGTGCTCAGCACTCAAACATTTCCCTTGGTCGTTTCTCACTGACAACTGTTTCTTCCCAGCGGGGAGAGGATGAGCCATGGCGAGCCATTATCGCTCCTCCAAGACGATGTTGAGTCAGCTTCGACATCAGTCCTGAAGATAACTGCGGTCTTGTGCAGTCAATGGATCTTTTCCTGTTTGCCAGAATGTTGTCCCAGCAAGGCAGTCTCACCCGTATCAACACGAATAGCTCACGAGCATCCCCTGGGACATGCACATGGGTGAGCAGAGGCCTTCTTGTGCTATCTCTTGAGTTCCCTGTAGGGTTTTTATTCCAGACACGTGCAACAGTTTTGCTGCCAGCGATGTGGCTGTTCGCAGCCAGTTTGAGAGAGCCATCGTGGGCTGAGGAGCGTCGTTACTATTTTTGTAACTACTGGCATCAAGTAATAACTTAAATGGTGTTGCTTCTGGAATTAGCCAGATCCCACAGTTTTTCGTCTTTATTCTCGAGACATTTGGCTCCCCCTTTCTCCCTAATCGCTTTCTTATGTGTTAAGTTAGGGCTGAGCCTTTCTGACACTGAGCAGTCCTTCATGCGCGAGCCATAAAGTCACACAGAGTTTCATCACGCTTCCAGACAGAGAAATGGCAGCTTCTTAGGAGAACTGCACCGGAACTGGAACCTCAGTGCAGAGGTTCCTCCTCTCCACAACTCCTGGGAGACAGCGAACATCCTAAGAAGGTCACCAGGGCTTCTTGCCTGCCTGAATAAGACCCATGTCGGCAATAAAGGGGCTGCAAGACAGGATGGACATCACCAGTTTGTGGCTGGAGAGTATGAACTGGGGGTGTTTTATGGCTTAAGTCATCATGCCATAAGCACTTCTGCACAATAAATGGGAGAAAAGTAATCTCAACGAATTGTTCTGAAGCAGTTCAGAGGTTTTAAGAAAGTTGTTAATTTCTTTGTCCCTCAGGTTCACAACTACCCTTGTCTCTCTGCACTCATTCTCACTTAGCTAACACCCATTTGGCACAGAATTTGGTGGTGTTTAAATCCATCTCTGTTGAGCAAAACACAGAGGCAAGTGTTCCATATGAAATATGTACTGAAATCCTTCTCCTAGGAACCTCTTTGCCAACCTGAACCTCTGCATCCAAATTCTAACCAAATCTAAACTGACAACAGGGGGTTTGAGCAAAGGACTCTGCTCAAAATGCTATCACAGTTTGAATGTGTACAACAATAGCATTTTGAACATAAGAGCTAAACCTAATCTTTGATGCAGGTGCAAAATCACCATTCTACTTCAATTACGGAAACCACCTTAGCTGGAGCTTTACTAGTCAGGGTTTCTGACTATTTTTATGCAGGAAAAAACAGAATAATTTCTAAGGACCTCTACTGTATTCATGCCGAGATAACATAATGGAGGTTGTTAAATTGAAAAAAAAGGGATACCTCATACCTGGTCCCAGCTGCAATTTCAGATATGTGCTGTCTGAAACTGGAATGTCTGGATGTGTGGAACAAGGCTGCTCTTGCACCTCACCACTGTCTGGGTGGTGAGGGACAAAGCAAGTATATGAAATGGATGCATGCAGGCACAAAATCTGAATGCTCAGTTTTACAAAGGTGCAAAAGTTTAATCAGCGTAAATTCCTGTGGGAATATCAAGTCTAAACCAACTGAAAATTGATTCCCACTTACTTTGGAAATATTCTTGTGAACTGACAATTATTTTTTAACAGCTCCGTGACTACTGAAGTCCAAGGAAGCCTTGCCACTGATTTCAGCATGCGCAAAAAACTGCTGAGTAATTCTAAAAGCCCACCCTCCTCTCAAATCTGAGTTTTCCAAATGAAACCAGCATATTTCACATCTCTTTTTTCCTTGTTGACCCCTGTCCTAAAAGACATAATCTCCCATGATTTGCAGCTTGAAAACAGAATGAGTCAGCTGGCAAAAGGAAGGTGAAATCCTATTTATCCTATATCAAAGATTAAGTGCACACTCAATATCAGCTATTTACATATCAGACTTTTCCTACGATGGCTACAGTCACCCTCAGACTACACCTCCCTATCAAGAGGGAACTACAAATTTAAGATTTTCCGGCGAGTAGTAAACGTAGACAGCAAACACATGCAGACCTACTACTTATCTTCTGACATACACTATTAATATATTCTATATATTATGTATAGTACATATTTATAGTATACATATACACTATATGGCTATATTCTGATATTTAGGCTTATTCTTCAGCCTCGAGTTGGAGGAATGAGCAATACATTCCTCCATCAACTCCTGTCTCATCTTCATGCAGCATCTACATCTACCCCAAAAATCACAGTCTGAGCACTACCCACATCTCACTGGTGTTGTTGAAAGTTGTGTGGCGAGAAAAAACTCCAAAGTGATGGTCTGGGTCATGGTGCCATTGTTACATGGCAATTATAACAATAAAATAGCAACAGCTAAATGTTATCCAATAGCTCCACTAAGAATGAGTTGACTGAAATGTAATGACTATGTATCATCGTTAGAGAGCTGCTGAGTCTCAGAAAATCTCTTCTAATGAACAATTGGATAATCACCAGCAAACGATGACTTTTGCAATTGAATCTAAAAGATGGACTCATTGATACCATTGGATTATTAGGAGCTTATGTATTGATGTTCAATCATTTTAATAGATGTGCTTTCCTTATTGTAGAATATGACACTAAAAGTGCTGTGAATAGTAATTTCCTAATAATAACCCTAATGATGCTAATAATACCATAATCTTACTTAATCTAATTTAAATAGACAGAAAAAAGGACCTACTTAGAACCACTCGTCTTTTGTTGGTGGAAATACTCTCAATATAAAAATTAAATTTCTTTCCAACTCCTTTGGCACACAGAAATCAAAGCCACTCACCACTTACAAATCAGGCAGGAGGCCCAAATCTGTAAAATCTTTAGGGAAGCAGTAATGTGTTGTGTTTAATAGGGATGAATTTAAGCATCTGCTTACAGATTGAACTGAGCTTTCTCAAGCTTTTGGGCAGGGACTCAGTTCTAAATGAGATTAATTTTGCCTCCATGTCAGGATGTCTATTATTACCTGAGTCAATTTAGTTCATAATGAAGCCTCAGCTTGTGATTGTATGAGTTAACAGAGAAGAAGAGAGTGGCACATGGCAGAGAAGGCATATGGCAAAGGCACAGCCGAAATCAACTCTCTGGCGCACAAAACTCTCAGCACACAGTAAATTTTCTTGACTCTACATGTACTTTTAATATCCCCTATCAGAAAGAAATCCTCTGAGAGCATGTCACCTGTGCATGGACTTGCCTCAACAGTATTTAAAATAAACTTCATCATCAAATATTTTCATTTGGGTCCACCCTGAAGTTGCAATACCTTTTCTACGTGTATAAACACTGAAAATTTGGCAGAGGTAATCCTGTAACAGAAGAATTAAAAGCAGCTCCATTTTTTACTGCTAGTCTCATTTTATCTGCGTGTTATAGACATGATTTTGTATTTTAGTCATATCTTCCTTTGTGCAAACAAACTCAGGATTTCTCTGTTTTGCAGAGCTGACGTGTCCCTGGGAATAAGGGCTGGATTCTCTCGAGGCTAACATTTCACTCTGAGAGAGAACTTCTGGTTGCAAAATTTTTATTGGTGGCAACGAGTGAGACAGGAGAAACAAAATCTGAATTCTGGACTATTTGTGAGGCTGACAGCCAGGCTAAAAATACCTTTCCTGCTCAGCAACACAGATGAGTGGTCAAATAAACAAGGTAGTTGTCATTTTCTCTGAAAAAGTCCCTTTTTGGAATCAAAAAGTGAGTTGAAAACAAGAAAGGGAGGGTAAAATTCCATGTTTGCTGAAAAATTCACTGTTGCTGGCAGTGGTATCTTGCAGGAGGTGTCACAAGTGGACTCAGTGGTGACAACTGTGTGTGGATAAAAATGGGATTGAGTGATTATAGGAAGAGAAGTGAGGAATGGTGGTGGGATCCTCAACTCACTTGGCCTCAAATCCCCCACTTTTCCTTCCTGCCTGAGCTCCTAATGGTTCAGCAAGAGGCAGGATTGAAGGGTATTAATTCTAGAATTAGAATTGGGGGAGCATGGGCACTGTCAGTGTCCAGCCTGGGGGTGTTTGGTAGGCGGGGTGAGATCTGGCTGTGTCCTTTTACACTGAAGGAGATGAAATTCTGAATATTCCCAGCTGGAAACCTTTCACAGTGGGTAAAGGAAGGAGGGACACTACCCTTTTCCTATAAAGAAACCCTTTTCCAACCAAGTAATTTTGGAAATAGGCGGGTGCATTATAAATCCCCACAATTGTGCTTCTCTGGAAAGCGGCACAGAATATGCAATTTTCTCAGAGAAAGTCAACAGCTTTTTGTTGCTCTCTGTTTTCCAACCCCAGCATTTGCCTGCCCACCAGCCTCAGCATCGAACGAGGGGACTGCAGTAGGGGACAGCAGTGCAGATCCCAGGTTAGATGACTGTGCTGGGGTAAACTCTGCTCAGCTCTCCTTAAAGGTGACCCCAAAGTCACTGTGGGCAGCTCCAAACTTGTGCTGCCTGTCTGTGGCGTCAGTGCCCACGAGGAAGAGGAGGTGTGAGGGTGCCTTGGGCCATGCCTCGAGTGTGTGGGAGGCGGTGGTGATGGGACCTGTCACTGCAGAATCCCCCTGTGAGCATCTCCCTCCCAGGAGGGTTCGAATAGACAATGGGATGATTGCAGTGCTCGCTCTGTCCCTGGGAGCACTGGGATTCAGGTATTCCCACCTGTCTTTGCTCCTGCAGGGTGTTGTGGAGGGGAATGTGCTCCTCTGGGATGCCCTCGCCACGGAGTGAGCTCGGGGAGACAGACCGACAGAGTGTTAAAAATAAAATTAAAGGAAGACTGCAAATGACAGAAAAGTTGACAACAGGACTTTCAGAGAGCACAGTTTGTCAGGAAGACAGCTGCTTTTTATAGCATGCCTGGCATGGCTGATGGCAGAGACATTTGACATTTAGCTCTGATTGAGTGGCAGGTGGGGAGAAGGCAGCCAGAGATACTGCGAGCGAATCACTTGGGAAGCGGAATTAGGAAGGGGCAGCATTTGGGGAAAGTTGTGCAGCTTTGGCTGGACTCCTTGGCTGATTCACAGTGCTTGAAGGGCTGGATCCAAAGTCCCTTGACATCACTCTTCCATCCTTTCATGGAAGGAAAAAAAAGAAACTTCAAGCTCCAGGAAAATGGGTTTCCTTCCACAAGGGTCTGCTTTCCTCAGGCTGCCGGAATTGCCTGTGTCCTGCTCTCCTTCCCCAGTGAGGCAGAGCAGGGTTTGCTCGTCAGGGGTGACAGATGAAGGGACAAAGGTGAAAAACCTCCAAGGTGGCAGTAGTAATTTCTGGGGTCCCCACCTTTCCTTTGCCACTGAACTGCTGCTGGTGAGAAAATGAGCTGATGTATGAGGGAGGCTGCAATTAAGGGTGTCTTTCTTTTTCCTTTTCTTAGGAGAACCCAGCCCTGGCACAAGAGTTTGAGCAACTGGAAGTTTGTTGAAATGGAATTGGACCTTAGGGTCTTATTTTCTCCATTTGCAAAATGTGGGTACCAGCAGGGACCTTCCTCCCGGTTCCCGAGGCGCCTTTGGAATTGCAAGGGCGCCTAGAAAATACCCCAAAAAAGGAAATACCCCAAAAATTGGGTATTATTCTTATCACTAGGAGGGACTTACCCCTACAGGACAGCTTTTTTCTGTGACACTGAATGAACCCATGGCTTTTGATTGCTACCCCTGAGCTGTTCATCCACCACGCAACACCCTTAACAAGCACCTAGAACAGGATAATGCACAATGTTGTTTTTCTTTATGTGTTTGGATACTTTCACTGTGTTTTAGCCCAGATCTGATCTGTGACTCATATGAAATAATGTTGGTTACTGTGCACTGGGGACCCTCAAGAAAAACTGGGAGTAAGTCTCTTATCAGCTACTGCTTATCACATGGATCTGCTGATATATTTGCTCCAGACTTCCCTGAGCTCCATAATTTAATTTACTAAATTTATGATGTCTTCCTTATCTCCAAATACATTTTCCTCTTATTTATTGTTCAGGAGACACTTGGCAGAAGTAGTTAAGTACCTCAGTAATTTACAGTCATCATTAATTTCATGACTGCCAATTTATTAGTGTTTACACCTTCTGTACAAGCAGGCAAAGTATCGGATACAGTAAATGAATTTATCCCCAAACATTTGTCAGGCTGTATTTGTTAGTGTGAGTCTTTCTCTGACAGTGCAAGGATAAACTGTGGGACAGGAGAGGACAGTGTGAACATGGGTGAGATAATTATTTAGGAGCAAAGACATGAGGGATTCCGTCAGGAAAACCTTTTTTAACCTGTGTGTGCCTGAAGATCTTTGACTGGAAGTTAAAGGCAGAGAGTGCAAATTGCACTGAATGCTGGCTTTGGAAAAGAGAGGGATTTGAGAAAAAAAACCCGTTTGCTCAAGTATTTTGTTTTAAATAGAAAGAAATAAATTGTATCTTATTTTTGTTGTTTTGAACTGAAACATTTTGAACTGTGGACCAGACCCAAAATGGTTGAGGAACAATTTTGTTTCAATCTCTGTTTGACTAAGGTGCTCTGGCATTTCATGCAAGCTGTGATTTGAATATTCATCATCTCCCATAGGCAAAACTTCTCCCACCAGGTTTGTGGCATAGCTGCTTTTTCTTTTTCTCATCCATCTCAAATTCAAAGTGTTGAAAAAGTCCTACTGCAGGCCAGCTGTCTGGAGGCTTATGTGTAATTGTACTCCTGCTTCCAGCAGAGAGAAATCTGTGTAGTGCTAGGAATGATGTGTTGATGTTGAGTTTATACCTTGTCACAGGCTCAGTATGTATCTATTGGAAAATGCATCTACTTTCCTTATGCTTTTCTTTCCTTCTGAGAAGTGGGAAAAATAACTCTGGGCAGAAATTTCTTTCTGAATAATTTTTGGGGGTGGGGGTACAGACACAAGATTTCAGTTTTATTACGATTTTCCACCTAACATCTCATTTGAAATGAATTCAGCTCCAAAAATATTTTGAATATTGTGCCACAGGGAGATTGGAGTTTACAGCTAAACCTTCTGTAATATATCATGTTTTTCTCTTCTTATTGAAGGGAAGATGAACATTTGGGAAATCTCAGACAGGGAAGTGTTAAGGGTGGTGTAGTCTTGCTGGTGAGTCCAGCTTTCAGGTGAGAATGGGATGGCAGGCAGCAAAATATACCCCTGAGACCTTCATGACAATCCTTCTTTAGTAAAAAAATATTTGCCTCTTGGTAGTGCTTCTAGCATAAAATAAATTTTAAAACTCTCTGTGGAAATAAACTGACGTTAATTCAAAATTGCATTTTGTGAAAGCACCAATTTTCTAATCACGGAATTGTTAAGATTGGAAAAGCCCTCTGAGATCGCTGTTGACCCAGCACCACCACCTTGTTCACCATTAACCCTTGTCCCCAAGTGTCACCTCCACGCAACTCTTAAATCCCTCTGGGGATGGAGATTGCCCTGGGGAGCCTCTGCAAGGTTTGGACAGCCCTTTCTGTGAAGAATTTTTTCCTAGTATTTAATATAGTTTTCCCCTGGTGCAATTGGAGACCATTCCCTCTCCTCCTGTCCCTGTCCCTGGGAGCACAGCCCGACCCCCCCGGCTGTCCCCTCCTGTCAGGAGCTGTGCAGAGCCACAAGGTCCTCCTGAGCCTCCTTTTCTCCAGGCTGAGCCCTTTCCCAGCTCCCTCAGCCTCTCCTGGGGCTCAGCCCTTCCCAGCTCCGTTCCCTTCCCGGGACACACCAATGTAAAGATCCTTGCAGATGAAATGCATCCATAAAACACTTGACATTACTGCTTTGCTTAGCATTTTCTGTGATTTTGTGTTCTGAATCCTGCAAGAATTTTGGTTTTCATTTGTGAATCTATTACCAATGTCTTTCCCTGATAAATACTACCACTGCTACTAATAATAATCCTAGTAATAATGCTCCTTTGTCTGAGATGTACCTGGGTACTGACTTTATCCTCAACAGGCAGACCATGAATGGAGATTTTAGTTGTTCTCCCTCCTGGGTCCCCCGGAGCTGCTGGAAAGGGTGAGAGTGCCCTGTGCACGCAATGCAAGGGAAACCAGATGGGTGATAGCGAGGCAGAGATTCCCAGGACGATAGATAGCTTCAGGAACACTGCAAAGCCCTCAAAGTGCTTCCTGAGATCCTCCAGTTTCTAACAAAAATTATTGGCTTGCCGCAGGAATTACTGGGTGAAAACCCATGCTTGCCGTGATGTTAATGTAGGGACAGATGCTCCCAAGGGTTCTTTACAACTAAAGAATCCAAAATCCACTTAATACAGCTGTGCTTAGCCCAATGTTTACTCATAATAAAACATCATTAGAGAGACCTAGCCTTGCATTAGTGTTGGCTTTGTTCTGATGAAATCTGGCTGTACAAAGAGTATTCGGAGAGCTGCTCTGGCAGAAACACCCACCGCCGAGCGCTGCCAAAACGTGCTCTGCTTTACAGGCGAGGTCCTGCCCACGCCTGGGGAGCACTGAGGTGATGAAAAAATTCACGACTTGCCGGAGAAACAGCTTATACTTTTTGTTTTTGCTCCACTGTGCAGAAAAGCCAGCTGGAGGCTGCAGCCGGTGAGGAAATCTGGGGTCATTCCTTGCTCTGGGCAGCGTGTCGGCCGTGGTGTGTGCTTGTAAGAGAGCTAACAGAGCATCCTGCGTGGTGACCCATCTGGCCTGCTCCTGTGCAGGTAGCAGGGTTAGCTCAAGACAGCAGAAATCCACTATTCCCACCTTAGCTGTTCTGGCCTCACTAGCCTCTACTGTTTTTGCCACCACCTCAAAGCTTTTGTTGCTGTAGGTTTTTTTCCCTCACTCAAGGAAGAGAAAAAAATAAAGAAAACCTCTTAGCTTGACTGCAAAAACCTTTCACATTTTGGTCTTTTATGTTGGTAGAGGTCTGCTAATATTTTTGTTGACTACTTGTGTAGTTTATCTTGGGCCTGTTAAAAGGAATTGATATTTTATACGTAGAAATGTTCACATAGGACATGATTCACCTTCCTTGGAAATTAATGAAACTCAGTGATTTAGATAGGTTCTCTGAGAAAAAAAAAGGGAGGAACCTGAAGTGCCCAAATGCATCCTTTAAAGATTATTTCAGCTGGAATGGGTCAAAATAAATTTTGCAAACTGCACATCTCAGACTTGGACAAAAGTATGTCCCTACCTGCAGGACAGAAATCAGAAGCTGTTTAGCAGCATCAGTTTAGCAGAAGCTATTTAGCAGAACACAAGGAAGGAGGATGCAGGGAAGGTTTATGGCAGATTTCAGCAGGTGGGAGGATTTCCTGCGTGTGAGACTGACGGAACGGTGTGCTGCTCTGAGAGCTGTGTCCAAGGAGTCAGAAGAGAACCTCTGAGGTTGGAAAAGACTTCCAAAATCATCAACTCCAGCCTTTGACTGATCATCGCCTTGTCAGCCAGACCAGACCATTGAGTGCCATGTCCAGTCAGCTCTTGAACACCTCCAGGGGTGGTGACTCCACCACCTCCATGGGCATTCCCTTCTAATTCCTGATACTCCAATTCCTATACTTACAGTGAAGAAATTCTTCCTCATGTCCAGCCTAACCTCCCCATGCGTATCTTGAGACCATTTCGCTCTGTTCTGTTGTTAATTGCCTGCGAGAAGAGACTGACTGTAGTTTCATCCCAAAGTATACGTAGGGAAGAATTAAAACCTGACTATTGATTGTGAAAAGGAGGAAAAAGGATCACTTGTTTTAGGGAGGAGTGAAAGTTTTTATAGTTCCATAACCTAAGATTAAAAATTGAAGCAGTTTTTTACGTTTAAGTGTGTCTAAATTACTGTGTGTTCTGCTTTGCTTGCTTGAGGTTTTATTTGGGCAATTTTTGGAGTGTCTGAGGAGCAGCAGCAGCATCCAGAGCTTTGAGCTCGAGCTGAGAGCTGTCAATACTGTGAGAATAACAAAGCATGGCTGAAAAGGGGACATTCCCAGACAAGGGTTCTTGAATGAGATTCCTAACAGATACCTGCAGCATGTCACAAAGTGACCGTGCTCAGATCGCTGCCATCCTGAACCAATTATAAATGTGGCCAAGGTGGCCAAGATCACAGAGATGTAGTAATAAATACAGCCCACTTTACTTGAGGAGATTCTCTGAAGGAACGAGGGCTGGACCCAGCATGTGGTGCAGCCGCTGTCATCACAAGGAACCCATGGCTGCAACCTCTTAAAGGTAATGCTGGTATTTCTTGGGTTGCCTCCATTTTGCCCCTAGATTTTTTGGGCAAACCTCTCTGCACGTCTCACAGAAGCTGGTTTTCTGTCCATGAGACATCGTGAGATTATGTGTTAGAGATAATATCACCTAACATCCTCCAGGCAGTATCATCACTGTTAAATCTTACATGGCAAATGTCAGATATTTTATTTAATGGAGAACTTCCCTTCACCCCTGCCATGGATGATATTTCTTCCTTCCATGAAGAATGATGGCAAACATTTCTGACAATAATTAATTTTCCGTTAATTATTTTCTATTTCTGTACAGTGTGTTCTTTTTATTCTAGCCCCCTAACAAATTTGGCGTTGAGACCCCTTCACCCTTTCCATCGATTCAAGTACAAGGTTCCATTCTTCATTAAGGCTATTTTAAAATCTGCAAAGAACTGTTTTCCAGATGTGGATATGCACAGACAGTAATTGCACTTCATGATCACTTCCAGCTGCCCTAAATGCCTGCCAACAAATTCCCATAAGGAGTGCATGTTTTGTGCTGCAAATCAGGGAGAACATTGTAAAATGATAATGTGTTGCATGCTGCGGTACCTACAAGAGTTATGGACTTTATAACTGAACTAATTGGAATTAGGCTTTACTGTAAAGGTCAAGAAAGTGACAAAGAAATGCAATCTTAGTAAATTAATCTGTTGGGTTGTTTTTTAGTACTGTTGAGCACCTGTTTGATAATTTTTTTTTTTTGGTGTGAATTATATAGTTGAATACTCTGTGTATGCCTTATAAGCTTGCATAGCATGGGTATGGCTATCCTGTATTTTGAATTTGGACATGTAATCAGACACCACATATTCTTGTACCAAATAAAACATTTGACTCCTGGAACTGTTCTGGTGTGACCAGAACTTATAGCTATGGATCACGTGTTCTGCTGGTGTTAATAGCCTCAGTTTCATTGATACCAGTAGAGATATGTACACACTGCTAGAACTGAATGCAGTACTGTATTTTTGTTATTTCAACAATTTAATTTTTAAATAGGTGTTTATATAGTTCCATAGCAGTTTTCTTCCTTTTTACTTGCACAATCTTATGATTCTTGGCTGAGACACAGTTTAATGAAAGAAGACCAGCAGAAGACATCACTTACAACCTCAGAGTGAATAATAACATCCTAACCAGCAGAGCAAGTGCTTTAGCAGTCTTAAAATAAAATTAAAAAAAAGTCTAGTGAAAGGTGTTCCTTCCCATGGCAGGTTGGAATGAGATGGTCTTTAAGGTCCCTTCCAACCCAAACTATTCCGGGATTCTGTTAAAGCAAATAGTCATGCTTGAGCCAGTGATCTTCAATTTTCAATTTTTTCTACCTTACTTTTTAATTTTTTTTTTCTCAGTGAAGATGTGGATTGCAATTTTGCAAAGTTCTGACCACAGGTTTTCTTTCCTTGGTCATCTTTTCTCTTGCCACCTCCCTAGGTGTAGTTCCCACAAACCCCAGAGATCATATGTGGATAACTGCTCCATTGACTGAGTCTACAGCAGTGTGTCTCATGAGCGCTTTCATAAGCATCTCATAACTGCTTTCTACAAATACATTAAAGCCTTACTAGGGGTGTATTCAAGCTGTTACTGCTGGGAAGTAACTCACTAACAATTTTCTGCGGTCAGGATTCCAGGGTTCAGGCCTCCCATTAACAAGGAACATTATGGATCAAGGTGCTTTCTGCGTGAGGTAGGTGTAATATTTGTGTAGGCAGTCCCTACAATTGCTCCTGATGAATACTCATCTGAATACTTCACTTGCTGAATGAAATATCTTCATTAAAAAATATAGCTTAAATGTCAGAACTACAATTAGGAAAAGGATAGGTGAAAATTAGACTTCTAAACCCCTAGGTCCCCCAAAAGAAAATGCTGGTAAACTTTGTGAACCTAGTGAGCATGTATTAAGCCCTGTCCATGCAGGAATTACCAGGTATAAAGCAAAACTGGAAGTGGAAAAGTTAGGAAATATGAATTCCCTTAGGTTTCCTCAGTGTGGTACCTAAAGCAGCTTAAGAAAAGCATATCATTATCCTGCTATAAAGTTAATCAAAATCTGCCAGCCACGTGGGGAGAAACATGGCATCAAACCTGTCAGAGTTCAAGCAGTGCCTGGAAGAGGGTCTTAGTTGCTCGTTTTAATTTTGGGGAGTACTAGAAAACCTTGTGGTTCCCTTGCAGCTTGAGATGCTCTGATTCTATGATTATATGGTTTATTTTAGAACATGACAAGCAGCGGGGACAGTTCTGGAGGGACAGGTACTGTAGAGCAGTCTGCAATGAGTCTCCCTCTGCTTCAATTCCCCTGCTGCAAGCAATGTCCTCCCCTCATCCACGTGCTCATCTTGCTCTGACTACAAAGCCAACAAAAGCCTTGAGCAGACTCACCAGCCCCAGAAGTGAATGACTCCTGCCAGCTCAGGCGCCATGGGATGGCATCACCTCACAGAAAAGTCCCATATAAAGACAGAGGCCCCTGTGGAACAATCTTGGTTGTATTCTCTCCTGCTCTCATTGCACCATGCAATACCACAGTGCTGGCTCTCGTTCCCCTGAACAAGGACAGATCATGGGGCTAAAAGTGTCACAATCAGCATCCAGAAGTGCAGAGGGAATAGAGTCCTCCCTATGAAGTCACCAGAATTTTGAGCACTTTTTATACAAATACATGCACATGGACCCACCTAAAGGCATTTTCTTCACTCTGACAAAGTATCTCTCATTATCATCCCCTTAATATTCTAAAACTTTTAATGATCTTCAATATATCGTGTACCATCAAGAGGCTACTTTTTCCTTTACTAAATGTGAGACCTTAAAAATAGAATGTACTCTGTTGGTACAAAATACCTCTTCCAATGCACAAACAAATGAAGGCTAAAAGGTGGATGTCTGAGATGTTCATCTTTGGTTCATTTTTTCATAGCCAATAATAAGATGGTCTGAACCGTCAGGTTTAAACTTAGAAATATTGTCCTTTGAAGTGCTTCCAGTGTGTAAGGTGACCAGCCAGGATGACTTTTACATTTAAGACCAGTAAAACTGACCATCTACATTCCAAGCCAAGTTTTATAGGTAGGAAGAAGTGGTAGATTCCAGCAGAAGCTTCTTCAGGACTCCAGGACTGGTGCCTAGGAGTAGGCAGCAGGAGCAGTTTGATGATGTTGATCCTAAGGCGGCTCTTCCAGTTATTAACTGACTGGTGCAACATCTCTGAGAGCAGCAGCAAGCACTGGGCATTGCTGGGTGCCTGATTTGGAGCCCAGTGTGATGAACAGACTCACAGCTGACTATTTTTTGGATTTTATGGTGAGCCATGTGCCTCCATGTGACATTGTCAGCCCGGCAATGCAGACACCGCAATCCTTTCTCACCGTAGGTGGAAATCTCTGGCCACAGAGGCCCTGTAGGCAGCACTTGCCACTTTATAGACAAAAGGAAGTTCTTTCCTTACCATGGTATTTGTCTTGGTAGGTGGGAAAGCACTTGTAGCTGGGCACAGGGAAAGGAATAACAATCTTTTGTTATGAAGTTTTGTCATAATGGTGCCTGTATGTGCTCAGGGGTAAAAATTCTCCAAAAACATTATTTTATTGTGCCTCCATGAACAATCCTTCATTCACAACCCTCCCACACCCAGGCATTCACACGTGACCAAGGTTCATAGCTGAAGATACTCACTGATGCACAATTCATCAATGACTCTTTTCAGCAACGAGCCTCTCTGATGATTAATTTTTTTACTCTGCTCTCTAGCTGACCCAGCACCTCTGCTATCCCAGTGTCTAGCCCAGAAACTCTTGGTTTTCTCATCTCCCTTCTGTTTAAACATATCTATTTCTTAAAGTTAAGGCTTATTGAAATTTCAGGGGGAAAGAACTCCTGCCAAGAAATACAGTTTTGTCAAACCTAATTTTTGGCAAGAGAATGTCAGCCCTACGTACGTGCATACACAAAACTTTGCCGGTGAGAAATTCAAAAGAACAAAACCATTTTGAGTGATCATTTCAAAACAAGATGAGATATTGTGTTACAGCACAACCTAAACTACTATTTTTTATTTTCCTCCACATTTTTATACGTCATCATTTTGGTTTGAAATGTCAACTTGAGATAATTTTCCTTTTGGGATTTCTTGGAAAATGCTCAAGCAAGTGAATTCTTTTAAAAGTCTACAATCCAGGACCTTTTTTTTTTTTTTTTTTTTTAAGGAAAAAATGTTTTTCACTTCCTCTACTTCTAGTTTTCAGAATCCATCTCAGGATTTGCTAGACTATCCTTGTATAGAGCTACTCTTCACTACAGAGGATTTCATTGTATGTTGTAGTCAATGTAACTAATTGCTGTAAAAATATTCAATTTTACGTTCAACTAAAAGGGGAAAGTTAAATGATTTAGTTCTGGTTATGCAGAAGACTGACACAGAAAAACCCAGCAAATCTTTGTGCCTTAGATGGCCTCATGAGATGGAGATTTATTAGTGGCTCAAGCACTGTTCCTGCAAAGTGCAGGGGATCTATCTGAGTGGAAGGACCATTTTAAACACCTGGCCTTTACGAGGGTGATCTTCAAAGTGTGCTGCACCATCACAGTAATTCCTCTGCTGCTTTTCTACCACCCCTGCCTTCATTTCTGATCGTGCCCCACAGATCTGCTAATTTCAGCACCGCTGTACATGACTTGCCAGGCTACAGGGCTTCACCAGGCTCTCTGCCTCCATCCTTTTCAACTCCACACTGCTTTAGAAAAAAATTCCTACCCTTCGTAACCAGCCTGAAAGCCCTGCAAGGCCGTTGGTTTTAAAGGGGGGGTTTAGACAATAGCTTTTTTGGTCTTCAGTGATAAACCAACCCCCAGTCATAGGTAGAAAAACATCAGGGCTCCTCTGTTCTCTTGACCTTTCTCCCAAAATAATCAATATGTGCAGGTCGTCAAGCCTATTGAACTGTGTGGCAGTAGAGAGGATGTTTCATATACTCAGCCCTTTTTTCCTAGCTGGAAAACCAAAACCAGGAGGGGCTTAAGGATCCCCTCAGAAGATTTCTGCAAGGCCCTGTATTGCAGCAGTCTTCCACATCAAGGTATGTGAGGCTAATGCCCAAAATAACAGCTCTCTAGCCATGATGAAATTCGTACAGAAAGCACTTACCACTCTTAAGCCAAAATCAATAGCAAATTTCTTTTCCTTAGCTCAAAAGGACAAAACTATTTGTTTCGCCATCACACCAGCAGGCCATTCCTTGAGATGAGCTGCTTCCATCAAAGGCAGCAGCGCCTGCAGAAACAGAATTAACTTAACTTCACTAGCCTCTAATCATAGAAGGATTAGGTAATTCTATCTGTTCAAAGTGGATAAACAGTTTCAATTGCCTACCATGGTAAGTGGGTCTGTTTTAAATTTAGAAACCTTTCATAGCCTTCGAAGAGTGTCTTTCTTGTGACCTTGAAAGCAGCAAAATCCCTTCGGAGGCCCTGCCCAAGCTTTGATTCTTCCTCATGGAATGATACTGAGAAGCTGCTGAGAAGTTGGGCATTTTTGCCAAGTGCTATGTCTCTGTTAATGTAAAAACCTATCTATAAAGTGAGTTGGACTGTACTTTTGCCTGTTACTCCCTGTGAATCATGGTCTTCTCGTGTGCACTGATGCCATCTCGCGTTATTGCCAGAATGGTTATGGCTGAGTCTGAGGCTCCAAATCTGCAGAACAGTTTTTGTGAGTGGGATGGAGGTGGAAAGAAAAGGGAGGAGGAGATAAAGGGCATGAGGTTGGGGACAGCATGTTCTCTTTGATGAACAGAAGCCTTAATGTGTCACACTGTCCTGGAAAGGGATGTATACAAATTTTTCACGAGCAAAAAGAATATTACAGAATCTATTGCTTTCTCCTGAAATGGCTGCAGTTCAACTTTCCCACTGCTGTGTTTTACAAAGGTGTGTGTACTTATATTTATTATGCCCCCAAAAATACACACTTTTCCTTCCTTCCTTCCTTCCGCACCATTCCTTCCTTCCTTCCGCACCATTCCTTCCTTCCTTCCTTCCGCACCATTCCTTCCTTCCTTCCTTCCACACCATTCCTTCCTTCCTTCCTTCCACACCATTCCTTCCTTCCTTCCTTCCTTCCTTCCAGAATCTCCTTCCACACAGATCATGCCAGCATATTATTTTTTTTACATCCAATCCTCGCATACCTCTCTTTACCTTGTCTCTTCAGAAAATCATAAATTATCCTGAATACATTGCTGATACTACAGGTCCCAGTATTTTGAATGTTGTGCAACTGTGTCCAAGAAATGGCCTTTGCTGAGGACTTTACAATGCAGAGAAATAAGAAAAATAAAGAATAAGAGGAACCAATGTTATTACATTCCTGGTTGAGATAAGGAGCTAAGATACTTCCTGACTCAGGAAGCAGGTTATATCTCAGGAAGAGGGTGAATGCTTGTTTAAGTTCTGTTAGAGTCTGTGGACCCTGAGAATGTATGTAAAAACTTTTTAACTGCTGCCTTGACCAACAGCACCGTGAATTATGTCACACCGTGAATTAGGTAATAGAAGGGATACGTGGCTGAGTTGCAAAGTCCATCCATGTTTCCAGTGATCTTGCCAAGTTTATCCAAGACCACTTTTGGTTTATCTTCTCTCTCCCCCTTACTTTTATTTTAACAATATCAGTAAACTATTGTCTCTAGCTGTTATGATGCCTTTGAACATTTCTCTGTTGTTATAACTTTTTTTTAAAAAATACAGTATTTTGAGATTTAACAGGCAGCAAAAAGTGCAGTCAAGAATAAGATCTGCAATTACAAAAACTGCATAGATTTTCATAGTAAAAAAATTTATGACTCAGACAATGGGTTTCAATTTTAAAACATAAATTATAATCCCACCAGGGATCTTTTTTACAGTGCAAAAATACTCTTTGACACTGCCATGGGTTTTTATTAAAGAGTTTATAAAAGGAAATCCTAAATAAATACAGCTGGTGCAAACTACAAGCAGGACTGGATTGTAGATGACAAAATTATTCAGATAGATGGATAGTCCCAAAGGCCCCTTCTTGACAGAGTTTGTAATCTTGATAACACGGGAATTACACACAGGAGTATCAAAAAGAAACTGTGACTGGGGCAAAGGCAAAAGACGTGGGACCCACTTGCAAATTTTCAAGGGTCAGTAAAACAATCAGATGACACTGAGCTGAGTGGGGTCATTGGCAACCAACCCTGGGGTGTTTCCCAGAGAAGCTGTAGCTGCCCCTGGCAGTGTCCAGAGCCAGACTGGACAGGGCTTGGAGCAACCTGCGATAGTGGAAGGTGTCCCTGACCATGGCAGGAGGTGGAATGGGGTGAGATTTAAGGTCCCTCCCAGTCCAAACCGTTCTGGGATTCTATGATCCTATGACACAGGTGAGCGTGGAATGCCCTCCAGAGGGACCTGCAAAAGGGCGTTCCCCAAGGCCAAGTGCTGGAGCTGCATCTGGGCCAGGGCAGCTCCTGAGATCTGTCTGGGATGAGGATGAGCAGAATGAGAACAGCCCTGGGGAGAAGGACTTGAGGGTGCCGGTGGGTGAGTGGCTGCACATCACCTGGAAATGGGAAAGATGGGGACAAGCTTTCTAGCAGACTTGCGATAGAACGAGGGATAACGACTTTATACCAAAAGAGGCAGATTTAAACTAGATATAAGGGGGAATTTATTCATGCTGAGGGTGGTGAGGCCCTGGCCTCAGGGTTGCCCAGAGAGGTGGTGACTGCCCTAATGCTGAAAATATTAAAGGTCAGATTGGATGGAGTTCTGAGCAACCTGATCTAGTGGAAGATCTTACTGTCCATGGCAGGGTGGGTGGGACTGGATGAGCTGTAAAGTCCCTTCCAATCCAATCCAATCCAATCCAATCCAATCCAATCCAATCCAATCCAATCCAATCCAATCCAATCCAATCCAATCCAATCCAATCCAATCCAATCCAATCCAATCCAATCCAATCCAATCCACAGTGTGATTTTTTTATGATCATTACCCATTAGGATTTGCTACAATCTGATACTAATGGAGTCATGTGTTGTGTGTTGCAACTATGACTCAAACATCTAGAGGGTTGTGTATTTTTAACCTTTTTTTTTGTTGTTGTTGCTAGTGATTATTTATGTTATGATGCTTGCTTCTGCAGAAAAAAACCCGTAATTTTCTTCCAAACAATATATTGAACCCCAGAAACACTGACATTTGAACATATTTTCATGACATCATTTTCTCTTTCCTTACACTCATATTTTCCTCTGTTATCTACTATTTCACATTGCAGCTTGGCCAGAGGTTGTCCTGACACGGGTTTCACTATGAAAAGACAAAAAGGGAATGAGAAAGATATACTTGAGCAAGGTATCTTGGCTTTTCCAAGAGAATAGGAATAAGACAAAGCTCTCTGTTATAGCTTGGTTTTTTTTGGCTTTGTCATTTTCCTCTAAAATTCATACCTTCTACAAATGCAGTACAAAAGACTGAATATTCTTGGACAACTCTGTGCTTCAAAGTTTTGGCTGCTCTGAGACAAATGTGTGTCAAAACCAGTTCTTTTCCAGTCACCTATTCAGTCTTATTAGCTAAATTATTATTCCCTCTTGCACGTGGAAAACTCATGAATGTCTTTTCCAACAACATTTCATTGTTGTTTTAATAGAAGCCTTTTTTACTTTTCTTTTGTAATCAGTAGATGTACCAACTATTCTAGAAAATAATAGTTACAAACAGTAAAATAAAATGCTGGATTCATTACTTAGGTTCTAAGATCTTGTTCTGAAGCTCATGCTCACTGGTGAAGAGAAACATTGCCTTGGGAAAAGCTGTGTGTCAAGATAAAAATGTCCATTTGAAGTCTGAATTCCAAACACTAAATTGCTAAAGTGAGTTTCTTAGGAACCACATAAAGACTTACACATGCAGCAACTACTCAGTTAACAAATGAGAGAACAGCAAGAGTCAGAATATAAAATGTTTGTCATCTCGTTCAGAAGCAGAAAGAAGGCAAAATTCATGTAACTTTTTTCTAAAGTGTTCCTTGTCAGGGTAAGTCATATTGTGTTAAAGCTTCGCCCTTCTCTAGTGCTGGTAATGGAGAAATCTGAAAGCATTTTCCTGACAGCAATCCCGGACCACCTGTCTACAGAGATAAAATCATGCCTGGGACAGAGCTCATGCATCTCTATCCTGAGCTAGCTAAGATTTTTTTTCCCATTCTGCCCCTATAGGTCAGCTGAGTTTGGGGGTGGTGTGGATACTCCATTAAGGAAGACTACTCATCATGTGAAATCCTCCCCAGACTTCAGTGATTTAAAGAACAAACTTTCACTCATTTCTTCCCCAAGCTCCTTCGTTAAAGAGATGCAAGGCAGACCAAGAGCCCAGGAGACACTTCTCCATTACCTTGCATGACTCCATACCACATGCGTGCTTCGTCACTCAAAACATATTCTCACATTCAAAATAGGGGGTGAAAAATATTTCTTTTACCTCATTTTTCCCACCCTGTTCCTCTGAGAGATAGCTCTAAGTGGAGTCTATGCTCTATAGGAATAATACCCCAATTAAACACCTGCATTAACCCACAAGTGCAGTGAGTCCTCCCACCCCAGTGAAACAACTGGGATGTCCTTGCCCAAAGGGCCAAAGTTCACATTCTACAGATAAATTATTTATTATTTTTCTCTCCTCCCCCACCCCGTGCTGCTGCATTGTATTTCACACCAAGCTCGGCACAAACCGCACGATGGTTTCTGAGTGTATACGTGCGTCAAGGCTTAGAGAGGAGCACTGAATTTCCTGATACTAAAGGGCCCATTCCATGTTATTTATGACCTCACTAGCGTCGAAACAGAGACCTATAAATCGTTGGCACAGGCGTTCTAATTCTAGCAACAGCAAGTTTTAGTCACATGTAATTAAAACATCCCAAAGTCTTTCAGCTCTAATGTATTTTGAAATGACACCACTGGGACAGGGGGAAATGGGAAATGAAGGAATCAGCAGTATTTCAAATCCATGGCCATTGTTAGCTTTTGGGGATCTGTACAGTGCTGGCTGTGCTGTCTAATCTCCAGGTTTCCTGATGCTGTTTTCTATCACATATTTTAAGGATGATGCAATTGATTTCCAGAAACAGTAGGGACATTCAGATTGCAGGGATACCACTAGAAACTTCAGGAGGAACCTGATGTCTACACTGAAAAATAATGCCAACACATTCTAGGACGGCTACCAACAAATTCTGTGACGGCATCTCTGCCTCAATCAGATACACTAGAGAGGAGAAAATACTTCTTTTCCCTCCCTTGAAGTGAGCTAAAACTGGAGCCTGAGACTTCTATGAGTTTTAAGATGGTCTGTGATCTTTCGGTTTTAAGGTGATTTCTTGTAGAAGCTTAGGATAATCTGTTTATTGTTCAGGACAACAGGGGAAAGGTGATGCAACCTGAAGACAGCAGAATTTCAAATGCACGCAAGGGATTTATCATACCTAGCTCAGGATTAACCTGTGAAATTCAAGCTGCCATTGTTGCGAATAGGTCAGTAAAGTGCACCAAAAAGTACAACAGGGCTCTTCACTAAAGCATAACTCAGGGCCGTTGAAAAATAAACTATAACAGAGAGTGACAGCAATGTGCCTTCTGTGCAATGTTATTTGCTCTGCCCTGCAGACAGCAGAGGTTTGAGCTTCTTATGTGTCGTGGGGACATTTGCATCTGGATTGAAGGGCATGCTGTCAATCTGGACACATGGATCCAAAGCAGTGGTACAACCCTGACCAGCCTGCATCCAGGCGATCTGGGTGGTCTGCAATGTGTTCTCTCTTTGACAGGATGCTAAACTATGACAGTGTGGGGGAAAAGCCAGCCCACAGCTACCTGTGACTGTAAACCCTCCTCTGCGGCAGACAGCTCCATCCCAGCCATTGCAGCTCCTTTGAAGCACCTGCTAGACAGCAGTTCTCAAAAGCCAGGCTCATTGGACCATTAGACTGATCCAGTGTGACAAGTCCTATGGTCTTTTCCAGCCTGGATCCTCAGGCAAGGGATGGTGCTGGCTGTAGATCACAGGAGTGAGTGACCAGCCAAGCCCACTGCTTCTGGCACAACTTTGGAGCAAGCCCTGGACAGGACAGTGCTGGCCTGTTGACAGCTGGGAACTCATGCTGGGAGTGGCAAACAGGACCATGGATCCAGCCCTGTGCAGACCCTACCCTTGGCAACTCATTGGTCAGGTTGTTTTTTGAGGGATACTTTGCTGTCTTTGCATCAAATTTTCTGCTATTGCCTAATTTTAGTGAGTATAGCAGAGGGAATAAGTTAAGAAAATATTAGTAATGACAAGAAGAATAAAACAAAAATATTTTTGTGGCCAAAATCACAGGCCTGCAGATTTCTATGCTGGCTTGTTTCCTACTTTCCTTCTTGTTTATCACTGCGTCCTTTTTCTCAACCATTCCCCATGTTACTTATCAGCAAATAATGAGCAGTGGCTGACACATACTGTCGGAAATTATCTCTTGGAGGAAGTTAAAGTAAATGCAGAGAAAATCATTGTGTATTTAGACTGAATTTGTCCTCTGAATTGAACTCTGGTGGTGGAAAAGCAAAACGTTTCTGTGGCAGGTGCTATCTTGCTCTATACAGATGATCCTAAAGCTCACTCCCACTGGGTCAGATCTGTGGTCCCTCCAGGACTTTGGAGGCCAAAGAAGACCTTCCATGGCCCCTGGGAAAAATGGAGCCAAGCTGCTCTGCTGAAGGGAGCATCCCATGGCATGAGCTGAGGGCAAGGAGTGTACAAATGAGATGGTGCATTGGGTCACGTTAGAGGGATGTAAAATGCAGAGTCAGGACCCCAGAAAAGGCAGGAAAAGAGAAAGTGGAGAGAGCACTTTGGATAGCCTTGCAGTTTTGAGAAAAGGTTGGGCATTTTGGTCAAAATTCAGATATCTGAAGAGAAAGGAGGTCTTATTACTGTTATTTAGAATAATGAGACGAGGGGATGGTACAGTTGGGCTAAGAGTCAACAGAGGTGAAAAGGAATTTTATATTGTAGTGCTTTTATATCTTTGTGATTCATAACCCTACGTGGGCTTCTCTGCCTTTTAAACCTCTTGGAAAATTTTGAGAGGTCTGGTTTTTTTTTGTTTATGAGACGTCACTGAGTTGTCTTGGGGAGAAAATGGGAAGGACGAGGGCAGAGATGATGGAGAACAAGATGTTCTCTGTTCCTAGACACAGTGGCTTTGCCTAGGCTGCAAGTAAATGTTCAGTGATCCTTAGGGGGATAATGCATTTTCCTACATTCCCAGAGAACTGAAGTTTTCCTGAAGGTGCCCAGTGCCATCCCCTTTGCTGGGCAGAAAAATTACATCAGTGTGTTTCACTTATGTTACTTTTTCATCACAGACAATGCTCTAAACTAATTTCTACCTGCAGTTTGGGGACTTAGGCTTTTTTCAATTTATAAAGTCTCTGATTTTGCTATCACAAATTCATCTGAAAATTTTGTGGTCACCAAGTCTTAGATCATTAATTTCAGGGGACAGATCAGAGCTCCTTTTAGACGTCAATTTCCTTTGCTTCTCCCATGTATTCGAGTGTGTGTTTACAGAAATACTGCCAAGGTCTTCTCATCAGTCAGCATTTTGTGCTTGGGTGTTGATACTGGTGAAGCATCACAGTTACATTTCTCACTCTGAAACCCATCGAAATAACTCCGCCAGCTTACAAAAACTGCTAAGAGCAGCTTGGGATCCAATGAGTAGGATTTCTGTGGCCTCAGCTTAGTCATGTAAAATATAGATGCTCTCATGTTTGTTAAGTGGTTCTACTCCTTTTATAGGTGATAGAGAAGCATCATCTGATTAATTGAATAAATTTTGGACAGCTGTCCCACATGCTCTTTGTGCTTCTCTGGAGAGTCACAAATAGACATCACAGGATGGTTTGGGCTGGGAGGGACCTTAAAGCTCATCTCATTCCACCCCCTGCCATGGGCAGGGACCCCTTCCGCTATCCCAGGCTGCTCCAAGCCCTGTCCAACCCTGAACACTTCCAGGTATCCAGGGGCAGCCACAGCTGCTCTGGGAAGCCTGTGTCAGGGTCCCACCACTGTCACAGCCAGAAATTTCTCCCCCGTGTCCCACCTATCCCTCCCCTCTGGCAGTGGGAAACCATTCCCTGTGTCCTGCTCCTCCATCCTTTGTCCAGTCCCTCTCCAGCTCTCCTGGACCCCTGTAAGGTCTCCCTGGAGCTTTCTTTTCTCCAGGTTGGACACCCCCAGCTCTTCCAGTCTGGTTCCAGAGCAGACAGGCTTCAACCCCTCAGAGGTGCTTTCTGGACTCTTCTGCATGAGTCCTTCTTTACACCCACTACAACAAGGGCTAAAGGAGATTAACCTCCCACTTTGACATGGTTAAAATTAGGGCATCAAAAAAAATATTGTGGATGCAGGAATTATTTCCATTCTCTTTTCAAAGTACAGTAGGCAATCAGATCAGATAGAGGAAAATTCAAATTTTGTTGCTTTTATATGCTGGAATATTTTTGGCAGCAGCTGAACTTTTAAGATTCTTTAAATATCATTTTCATTGCTAAATCATTGAATTTTCTCAGTGGGAGAAATGAGAAACTTGCTTGTTTCTTGACTACCAATTTCACCGGAAGGCAAAAACTCTGTTTCATAAGAAATATCAAGTTTCAGATATTTTTGGCAATCCTACATCAGAATGAGTTGGATTGATTTCCAAATTTGTCTGAATAGTAATGGGTGTAAAAAAGCGCTCTGAGAAGCTAATAGATCCTTAGCCCATAAATTTGGGCAGCTTGTGTTCACATCCATGTGCTAATCCAATTAGACTTTGATTAAAGTCATTGAGAGAAACACTGGTGCAGAAACCTTCATTCAACAGATTCATTTTACAGACACACACACACACACACACACACACACAGAGAACACCAAAAAACCCCCAAAACAACCAACCATACCAATAAATGCAAGATACAACCCTACTCCTAAAACCCAGTAGTGGAAAAAAATAATCACTAATTCTGCTTTGTGACTTCAGCTGGTTTCAGGGTAACTTTTGAATATAACTTGATTTGGTTTTTTTTTTTGTTTGTTTTGTTTTTTTTTTTTGGTGATGCAAAAGTGAATTGAGAACCTGTTTCCCAGACTTGTTTATTTTTTTTGCCCACAAATTTTACCACAAAACAAGAGATGGAGCTGAAGGAAGAGGCCAAGAGGGAGAATTCAATTTTTGAGGCTGAACCTATCTTTATTTAAGACCTGTAGTTTTGTACATAGCTTTCTATCATTTGGATGCAGAATTAATGTTAAGCATTAAGTATTAAGATAATCTTTGTTCACACACCTACAGACAACTGATGATTATAAGATTTTTCCTTGATTTTCTTTGCTGAGAACACGTGTGCCCCACTCCAGGAAGCTTCACCCTGGGGATGTGCTGGCGGGGACACCTCGGTGCTCCATTTCGCAGTGTCCTTGCTGTATGGCCTGCAAATCAGGGTGGCAGATGTCTGCTGCTGAGTGCTTGGCTTTTTATTTTTTTTCCCCCTCCTTGTGCTTCATCACTTGGTATTTTTAGTTGCTAAATGTTGCAGAGACAGCTTTTTCAATTAGAGGAGTGACAAACTCTGCAAAATGAATTCCAGCACTTGCAGAACATCAGTATCAATCTCCAGAACTTGCTCCCTGACTTTGCAGGATGGACTTGTTTTTTCCCCTTGAACTGAATGCTTTGATCTATTTGTCTCCAAAATAAATAAACAAAATAAAACACCAACCAAGAACGTTCCCATTTAATGATGCTTAGGAAAAGGCATGTGTCCAAATCCATTCCTGTGCCTCACTTGGGGTGTGGTGGTAGGAGAGTTAAGAGACTGTTCTGTGGACACAGAGCTTTTATTGAAGGCTGCCAGTGCTTTTCTAAACATTTGTGTGGTTAGAGAGTCAAAAGTGTCCAGTCATGATGAACATCTATCACTGTCCAGAAAATCCTGTGTGCCTTATGCGCACTAATCCGACATCCAGGAATTAGACAGATCATCAGCTTTGGTCCTTCTTTAATATTGCACAAATTGGCCATTATTAGCCTTAATTTAAGAAACCAGAACTAGTAATCCCTGTAGGGTAGACTGATAGATGAAACCTGTGAGGCAAATAAATATTGTTATTTCCAGGTACTGTTTAAATGCTAATGGAAAGTGTTCTGATGGTTTAGGTTATTTGCATTTCTTCTTAATATGGATTTACGTTTCACTTTGGTTTTCTCTTTAGAGAATGCAAGAACAATCTCAGGCAAATCAAGGCAGTGGCAAAACAGAGTTATAACACTTGGGAATTATTTACTATTTTTATAGTGGTGGATTTAAGAGCATCCAGTCATTTAGGACAAGTTTAAGAGATGCTGGTACTGGAGGAATCACCTGTTTACAGTCAATCTGTTTCACTATACAAGTCACCTGAGCAGGAACTGAGATTAGACAAATTTAGATTAGGAGTTAAAAAAAGGTCAAATTTGTAATCACGAAGGCAGGAACACCTTATATGAAGCTACAGTGTCTTCTTCATCCCTAAAAGTACTTAGAGGGAGATGATAAAATTCAAATAGAGATTGCAGTGCTGTTATTACAAAGGGAGTAAAACTAGGTGATTGTAATGCTCCTCTCTAGGCCCAGGCTCTATATTTATTAGTTTTTACTGGTTATGAGCCTGGTATTGTTCAGCTGCAGCATTAGAGGGAGTTGTGGGTACCTTCTCCCAGAGGAGACCCAGGCTGAGAACCAGGCACCATGGGGAAATCATTACTTAGGAGCCTGAAACAACACAATCAAAACCCAAAAAGTGCTTAATTATTCCAAAAGTGCTTATGAGTTTGGGGCACCTTTTAGCAGACTGGAGACCCTTTGGGTGTCCCAGTCAAGTCCAGGATGTTTTACCACCTTTGCCTAAAGTCCACCCAATCCACCTTTGCTATGGGATTTGCTTGCTTCAGTGCTGGCTTTAAGGCACACATCTGAGAGACTCCAAGGAGGTGGGCTTGGGAACCATGGGCTCCATCTTGATGCTTTGTTTGGGATGGATGGCTGGGATTCAGGGACAGGCAAGGAGTAAAATCAAACAAGACACTCAGCTCAACTCAATTCAAGTCAACAACTCAATTTAAGTTCAACTCGAACAATTTCTGAACACCCTTGTAAAACAAAAATACTGAGCTCCACGCTCCTCCACAAGGTACGAGACACTCATGTTAAGTCGCAGCTCGAAGCCAGTGCATTTTAAAATCTTATTACCCAAAAATGCTTTAAGAAAGTCAACAGGGAACCTGGGGGACAGCTCACACTTCTGATGACTTGCCAGGAGCTGTGAAGTTTCCCGGGCCACTCCTCAGCACTGCCAGATTTTAAAAAAAATTTCCTGGTGCTACAAGAGATCAGTGATAAGAGGGAGAAAGGTCTGTCAGTGGGGAACATGCAAACCCTGACCAGCCTCCCCTTGATGGACTTAATTATAGCCAATAAACCCATGATGCCAGCAGGGTCTTTGCAGCTATCACTTAGACAAAATGCTTTGGGAAGGAAAACTTTGGACATTTTAAGATTTGCTTTCCAAAAAATGCTTGGGTCCATTGCCTCTCCATCGTGCCCTCACCAGTGTTTCTGTAATGGGATCATCTGAGTTAGCTGAGAATGAATGTCAATGAGTATTAAAAGGACTCATTATTAAGATAAATGCACCTTGACACATCCTATGAGTCTCTCAGTTTCTTTCCCAGACAAAGAAAAACAATTTGAGCTGCCAAAGTCTTGACTTTACCTAAACAGACTGGAGAGAGATCAGACTTCAGTGGTCTCAGTGCACAGCAGCTTTGCTGAGGCACTGATGTCCTCCTCACCTTCTGTGGAGTGTTTCTGTTTTGAAATAATGCTGAAATGGTTGAATGTAATTATTGGGTAGAAGTTGGCAGGTCAGACAGTTCCTATTGTATAATCCTATGTACATTTGATGAAAGCACATCTGCTGGTTCCTCCTTGGGCTGGAGCCTCTCACAGGAGCAGTGTGCTCTCTGCTGTGTCACTGTCACAGGTCCTGCCAGACAGTGACTCTAGAAGCCCAGATCAATAGCTGGACAATGAACAGAATGAGGGGGAAAAAAATTCTTGTCTGCACTTTGGGATAACACTTAATGCAGCTTTACAAGATTCTGTGATTTTTTTAATGAACAGGTTCTTGTTTCTGAGAAGTAAAGACTCTCTCTCGACTCTCTATCATTCCAGATGAATTAATAGCAATGCCTGGAGTAAGTTAAGGGAAATTGTTTAAAGCAATGATGGCAAATCTCAGTTTTGAAATAATTTTTGTTCCATGAGGGACCTCCAGATTTTCTATCCCTCACTCCCCAGAGAACTCTGTCAGTTTCTCAGGGCTCTGCGATTCAGGTGTGTCTTTGCCTGGTTGGAAGATCACCTCTCTAAGAACCTGACATAACCTCACAGGAGCCCTGCTACAGAAAGCACTAGTTCTTCAGGGGTCTTAAACTGAGCTAAAACTTAAATAAGTCCATGGCATATGCCAAGTAATGCCAAGCAGAGAGACTTCTGTTTCACCTTTCAGAAGAGCAGGTTAATTTTCAGCAGAAAGGACGGGAGCATATTCTGAAAATCAGGTGCCATTCAAGTATTTTGTTGAGAAGGCAAGATAAGAAAACAGTGACTATCATTAAAAGCCTTGGACTCTGAAAGTGGGGATTATGGAGCTGTAAGGAAGCAGATAGGGCTTCCCCTTTGGCCCTCTGAATACTGCTTTTAATTAAAAGTTCAGATTTTTACATTCTAGAAACACTAGTGTTGTGGGCTCACCAAGAGAAATAAACTCATGGGTTCGGTAAGTATCGCTATAAAGTGATCCTTAATGAACACAAAGTTTATTCAATAAAATATCTGCTAGATTCATTTCTTATACCCTGGTGAGCATAAATACAACCTCTCAGAGATACAAAGAGCCATATTCTGAATCTGAGTGAACCCAAGATTTTCTTTGACACCATGTGACAACCTTTGACAACACTAACAAGAGAAGAACCTGACCTGCAAAACTGGAAATAAAGATGGAAATGTGGTCAGTTGTCATTTGGAACAAAGCACTTTTCAGCAGTTAAATGGCAGCCCCTGTGAGGGAAACTTGTCTGTGAAGCTGAAAAAGTACTTAGAAGAGGACACATCTGTCCCAGTATTGTCTTCTGAAAATGGCAAGATGCCTAATGTAGATTTGCCATCTAATTTTTATAGACATGTAAAGATAGGTGAGTACAACAAAATAAATCACTGCAGCTCTGACCTGCACAGTCTCTATATATGATTCAACTGCAGCTGGAAAACTACATTTGATTAACATCTCTGCATTGCCAGCAAGTTGTTGAGGAGCAGAATTGCTTCATTTTAGTTGCCATTTTCTGATCAGAAGGCTGAAGGCATGGATTTATAGGGAGAATTAAAACAATCATATTTGTATGTACACAGTGGGAGAGGCAATTAAGAGGAGTCAGGAAAAGCCAAACTTCAAGAGATTGTTAACATAGGAGAAAAACAATTATTTGGCATGAAACCCAGGTTAAAGCTAGCAGCAAGATAATTCAATCAAGACAGAGAAAATGTGAAATTTGGACAGACGTTACAGGAAAATGTTCTCAGAGAAAGACCTGTGGGGGTATGGAAGAATTTGAAATCCCTGAAAAGAAAGATTTTAAGCCACGCAAAACAGAACATCAACAGATATTCTGATGATAACTTTCACAAGAGTAAGAAAATTGCCTGGACAATCTGACTGGTTTCTTCTCTGTCTAAATTTTCTAATTTTGATTTCTGTTTCCTGAGAGGTAATGGCTTCAACAGGGTAAGTCCCTTTAACAGTAACTATGATATTGTGGCTTATTTGCCTTTGGCAGGGCTGCTATTACTTTTCTACAGTAAATGAACCACACTATGGCACACAATGACCCACAAATCAACTGTACCCACAAACACACCTGCCCTGGCTGCTCCTGCAATAACAACCTGTCCAGACTCAGGATTACCTTCAGATTAGACCTAGCTCTGGCTGCGTTAGGTGGTACCCTGAATTTCCATGTGGACTCTGCAGTAGATACTCTTTTTGCTTGTTCAATTTTTGCTTTTTTAGTGCCTGGTCACGAGGGAACAAAAGCTGTTGGTGAGTTGTTCACCTGCTGTGTGCTTGGCCCCTAAAGAGCCATTCATGTGTCTGTTGTGGTAGGAGGCATTTGGGTGCTTGAAAGCAGCTGTGACAGCAGAATCTCTGCCAGAAAATTGGAAAATTGGGAAAGATATTCCCAAGGAATGAGAAAATTAAGCCAGAGAGTCATTCAGGTGAAAAGTAAATCTTAATGACATTTTTGGTGCAGCAGTTGCATTATAAATGGGGGACTTTGTAGTAGCCCTCAATTAACATTATATGGAAGTAGAAAGATGGAGTTCTGAGGGACACTCCAAACAGTTTATGAATCTGTGTCCATTTCAAGAAATTATTTCATCCAAAAAAAGACACCGTTTTTGGAAGTATTCACACTGAAGTGCTGTTCTGTATGAAATACTTCAACGCAGGAAATGCCAAAGCAATTCCTCTCAGTATTTTTAGAGAAATAATTTTGAGAAATATTTTGACTTTTGTATCAAAATATTTTTTTTAATTTAAAAATTGACTGCAGTGAACAGGAAGAAAAAAAAAATAAATAAAAAAATCCCTAAAACATCTCAGGACACAAGAAGAGGCTTATTTTTGGAGTGAACAAATTCCTTTGAGCTGACCCCAACTGAAGTTCATTATTGTGCTTTCTTTTGCCTAGCTGGAAATCCTGAACATATTTTCTTGCAGACCTGCCCAGGATTTTCTCTTGGATTTCTTTTAGGCCTCTGAACAGAAAAAAATAGAAAAAAAATATTCTGTCTCTCCTGTGGAATGTATTTCAGGGAGCAGTCTTGCCCTTGTTGGAGATGACACTGCATCTTTCTTATCTCTCTGACTAACTTCCAGACACCCAAATTGCCTCCTAACATATGGAAGATGTATGGGTAGGATTTTTTGTACAAGCCAGACTGCAGCAGATGGGTGAAATATACAGCACTCTGTCTTTGATTTAGCAAAAATAATCTACTTCACATTCATGGAGACTGCATGGTTTTCCCATGAAGTTTCTATGCTGGCAGACTTCTCTAAGGGCTCTGCTAAAATTTCAAATGGTTTGTAACTTGATTATGCTAATTTTTTCCTCCAGTAAGGGAGAATATAGTGCATTTGATGCCCATTTCCTCTCCTTCCACCAGCTCTATGACATTTTGTGCTATCTCAGAAGGGCGTTAGAATCCTAAAGCCAGAGAAAAACTTCAGCTCCTCAACTTTCTGCTGGAAAAAGCACAAAGGGAGGCCAGAGGGTATCCCAGGCTAGTTCAGGGAGGACTCTGTCACCCACACAGAGCTGGAGGTGTGAATGCTGGACCTTCTGCACATGGACAATTAGGTGCTGGCCCCAAGGACAGCTCCCAGTGTGCTCCAGCTCTCGAGATGGTCCCATAGTTCAGCATCTTACCCAACAAGGACCTGGCCCATGCAGGGCTGTGCGTGTCCTGTGGCTGTGATGGTCACAGAAACACTTGGGTGACAGTCACATGATAGTAACAGCTCTGATGTGCTGCTGTCACTCCAGACATGACCCTGAGTTTCGCTGCTCTTAGGCATGAGAGGCACTGAGAGGTCCATAAGCACACCTGTCTGAGGAGCCAGATGGTCCTCACCCCCAAAATTCAGCCACAAATATCTGTAGGATGCTTATAAACAAAGGGCAACGAAACTCTTTCAAGCTCAGATTATGTGCGATTACTCCAAATTCTAGTTTCACGGCACAATTTTTCCTCTCTGTTCTCACACCCCAGTGGGGAGACAAACTACTTTTCAAGATGGGTGGGAAAAAAAGAGAGAAAAAATATAAAATAAAAGAAGAAGACACTCAAATCTATCTACCTGTGCTGGGAAGTGGATGCCATTTAAGGACCCTAGGATGAAGGGATGCTTCCCTCATGCCTCAAATAAGGACATGAGGAGAACAAGGGGAAGAGCAAGGCTGACCCTGTCTCTGTTCACTCCTGTTGGTGCTGGCAGTGTTGCAGAGCCAACCCATTTCACAAAATAAGCCTTTTCCACAGCGTTGCCCTCTGTTTTTTGAGGTCTGCTCCCTCCCACACCAGTAAACTCTTGTTTTTCAGGCTCCTTGGTGCAGCCACACATTTCTCTGCCGAGCAAGGGCAGCGAGCCTCAGCCCTGCGTTTGAGGAGTCAAAGTAGTCTCTTGCTAAACACACTGGGCTTTTTTCCCTTATTTTTGTAATTTTTTCCTTATTTTTGTTTAATTTTCCACGCTAGGCTGTGCAGCAGGAGCTGGCAGATGGACTGCAGCTCTGCTCTGTACACCAGGTGGCCTCAGTTGTATGTGCTTGAGCCCCGAACATCTCAAGGTGCAACCATCGCTCCCGCCGATGCCCTTTTTGTTCGCAGAGATCTGAGCACGCTTTACAGCGCAGTGAAACAGAGCCAGAATCGTGCAACAGGAGAAAATGTAGGAGATAAAACACATGCATGGGTGGGATTGATAACAGAAGGCATCTGTTAAACACACATAATGTTTATATGAAACAGCTCTGCAGACAATGAGCACTGCTGTGCTGTAGCTACCTGGAGGGACAGAGAGTTGTTATCCTCTTCTCTTAGAATAAAGTTCTTAAGAAATAAAAGCCGCAGCCACAGGCAAGCATTTTGCATGTTGCCACATAGTGATTTATTCATTAAAGAGGAGATGGAGGAGCCAACAGGTGACTGATAAACCCTCTGCACGGGAAACTGCAGAGGGTCTCAGTGAGAGGCTGATTGTTCCCACGGAGGGAAGCTACTGGTGGAATCTCGCATCTCACTGAACTGATTTCATATGCACACAAAGCAGGAATGCACTGATTAAATCTGCCAGAGACATGAAGTTAGAGGATACTATCAGTACGATGGAAAATTGTGAGTCACAGAAACTTGGCAGGGCTCAGTCATACAAAATGTAGGTTGTCCACCCATGGTGGCAGTCATCTGACTAAATGCAAATGTCTGTGGAGGAGTCACTCACCATGAATTCTCTTTATGTTAGCAGCGACAAAAGCACTTTAAACATACAATCCGTGTCTTTTTAAAACAGGTGCCTAAGGTACATTTAAAGGACTCTGCACTAAATGTAGCTATCACTCACTCTTGATGGTAAGGACTCCATAAGGAGTCTGGGTCAGCTGCAGATGCATGAACTGTGCTCATCTAGATGCTGCAAGATTAATCACGTTTGGCTCTAGAGGAGAATAATAAATTCTCTGCAAGATGGTGCCATCCACAGGGAGAGAGAGAGGAAGGGCAGCTTGCTCTCCTCAAGCATGGAGACCTCTGATCTGATTTTCAGATTGGAAAACAAGTGAACAAATAAAAAATAGAAGGTAAACTATGATCCTATGAGTGTTCAGTCAATGTATTTCCTGTACTGAAAGCCTTGCTATGAGAGAGAAATGAATAATTACTGAATTTCCACAGGGAGAAAGCACAAAGGATGTCTGTGATGATGACCAGGCAGTGACCATGACTTCAGACAGGACTGAGGTAGTTTGGCCAGTGGGAAGGGAAGGTTTGGGAAGGGAAGGTTTGGGAAGGGAAGGGAAGGTTTGGGAAGGGAAGGTTTGAGAAGGAAAGGTTTGGGAAGGTTTGGGAAGGGGGAGGGAAGGTTTGGGAAGGTTTGGGAAGGTTTGGGAAGGGAAGGCAAGGCAAGGCAAGGCAAGGCAAGGCAAGGCTGTGGGGTTTTCCAGATGCAGTCCAAAATTTCTTTAAGAAGGTTAGCCTTCAGCTTGCGAACCACCTCTTGCTTTCTTCGATATTATTGAAGCTAGAGACATGTTTTCAATAATTTTTCTTGATCTATCTCCCCAGATACCATGCTAGCTACATCTCTCCTCAGTATTGCTTCTTTCCCAGCCATGCCTACAGTGACCTGGTCAAGTAGTGTCCCACACCCCAAGATTTCACATTCCCTGCAGGCTTTACCGAGGATTGCAAAAGAACTCTGACTGCATGGGGATCAACCAGGCCCAATCTGGAGCAGAGGTCAGTGCCACTCCTACAGCTTGACTTTTCTCCTCCTTTTTTCCCTTCCCTGTTTAGTCTTTCAAAAATAGGAGAGAACTGGAACGCTGAGAAATCAGAGGAGCCATAAGGATTGCAACTGTTTGCCAGAATGGAGGGATACATGACTGGAGAGACAGAAAAATCACAGAGAAATCTGAGAGAGGGAGGGAGTGAGGAATTAAGACGATCAACACCTAGAATTAAACATCAGTCAACAGAGATTAATTGCAATGGGAAGCAAGGCAGGGCTATGCAATACTTGATGTACTCTATTACAGCAGCGGGAAAACTCTACTTTCAGGAACTGCTTAGTGGCCAAATAACTCAGGTTGCTCAGAGAAGCTGTGGCTGCCCCAGTCCTGGAAGTGTCCAAGGCCAGGGTGGACAGGGATTGGAGCAACCTGGGGTAGTAGAAGGTGTCCCTGCCCAAGGTAGGAGGTTTGGAGCAGGATGGACATTACGTGTCCCTTCCAACACAAAGCATTCCATGGTTCCGTGATTCTAAATTGTTTAAAACATTTGAAACAATTGAAACTCCGTGCCCCTAGGTTTTGTAGACAAAGACCACAACCCTTCCTTCTACTTGAACCCTTTGCATGTTTCCCAAAGCAAGGCATGACAGAGGACAGATGGACAGACTGCCTCAGGGCATCCCTCACTCACCCCACACCTCTCATGGAGCACCACCACAGAGCAAGTGGTTGGCTTCCAACAGGACAAGGTTCAAGAAGAGTTTGGCAAAAGATGAAGTAATTGGATGTGTCTTACAAGAAAGCAGTGGGCGGTAGGAAAGGAAGGAAGTGTGGTTTGGAGGTGGCAGAGCTGCTCGCGGACAGTGGTGAGGCACTTGGGTGAGTTTAAGGTCAGACATGCAGCTCAAGAGTTCGACCAGAGACCACAGCAAAGGCCTGGTAAGGACATGGTGACTCACATACTGGGCAGTGGGAGAAACATTTTTCATTATTGTAAACCAAGACTGTTTTTTTTCCTCCCACGCTGCTTAATTGATCTCTGGAACCCACTACTATAAGGTATTACTGGGCATGCGATTTTGCAGAAGGGAGATATAGTTGGGAATACTCTGAGTTATCTCACAGAGGATAGATGCATAATGGAAGTACAATATAACATGAACTCTCATACTTCAGGGTATACAATCATTACTGCTGACAGGTTTATATAGCAAAATTAGCCCATAATTGCTCAAAGGGAATTCTTGTGTCTTCCTCTGAGGAACTCTTGGAGGAAGAATCTGGATTAAAAGCATTACTAATTGTATCCAGCACAACTCTTCCTATATCTAAGCAAATCTTTTCCATTTCTGACTCATATGATATGGAAAAAAATTCATATCTCCTTCAGGTTACATAAATTTCAATGAGAACAGAAGTTTAATTTCTATGAATGGGATTCCTGGGAAAAGCAGTGAGATCCGAACAAAAGCAGTTCATGAGCTGTTTTGCAGGGCTGTCCTACCTGCAGGCATCTAATGGAAGGGCAATTGTTGATAGTCAATGAACATCTCCCATAAAATTAGTGCCTTAATTGCAGAGTCCCCTGAGACTTCTTCTACTGAGGTCCTTTATTCTTTGTAACATATGTCCAGATCTACGGAAGACAGAAATGTTTTTTCCTCCTTTTTTTCTTTTCTAATTTTTAAAAAATTTAAATTAAAATTTTAATTTTATTTGGAAATCTATAATTAAAGACTATAAATCCCAGCATGCAAGTTAATGTCCAGGGCTAGAGGCTGATACATCTCAAGATTCATAGGGCATCCAATTTCCCTGGGGGTGACCAATAGGTGCTGTTCAGTGACTCTTTGGTGGTTGGGTTTTTAGGGGCCTCAGGGTGGTACAAATTCACGGCAAAGATGAAGGGAACCACATCTGGTTAGCCTGTGGGATTCCTATGGTTTAAGGAAAGAAAGTAGGCTCTTGAGACCTCAGCTGGTGTCTTGGATGAGAGAGATCCTGAATTCTGTGGCTGTGCCAGTTAATAGAGTGAAATATCTGAAGAGGAAAAGAATAATTATTCTTCAGGATGGTAGGAACATATGATGGAATTCCCCATCCTCTGATAAACATATCTACAAGCAAGTGTTCAAATTGAAATACTTTTGGTTCATAAGCAGCTAATCTGCAAAGAAATCTCTCCCCTGTTCCTCCCATTGCCTTCACAACATTATTTTCATTTCTATCTAGATTTGTTTGCTTGTTAGTCTGTGGCCTCCCCCTAAGGATGTAACTGCAGATGGATGAATTATTTTATTTTATTAAATATTATTCTTGGCTTTTTGGAGATGTTTTTTGTTTTGCTTTAATGATTATTCCTTCTGGTGTTATTTCAGTTTTCAATTACAACTTGTGTGTGTATGTGTCTGGTACACTACCATTTTGTAAATGGATGTATGCACTTATTGTTAATTGATTCCCCAAATAAACCCAAATGCTTGCATTGAAATAATGTATTATATTTCTTGCATGCCACTGAGCTGGATGGCTTCCAGTTTGGCATCTACTGCTGCTCTGGAGATGGACATTTTTCTCTCCCTCCCATTACCCCTGGAGAGAACAGAGATAATGTTATGTCAATTTTCTCTGCAGACCTCATATCATCGGTTGATGTCTCTGGATAAAGGTGGCCAAAGTTGCACCCCTAAGTGTGTATTTAGCCATCTAGACAGACGGCTGCTTTAAAAAAATACCCAACAAAACACTGAACTCTCAGCAACCCACACAGGCCTCAGTGAGGGTTTTCTTCCCTGAAGTCAGGACTTAATGCAGGGTATTTTTCAAAACCAGCCCTTGTTGGCCTACATCTGCTCCTACCAAAACCACTGTCTGCTTGAGAGTTATAGCAGAAATGAGAATTAATCCAGAATTGGTCCTTTGGTGAGTTTTTGCACTCCAACTTTTTTTTCCAGGCTTTAGCTAGAAAACACAGTTGAAGTTCCTGATGGTGGACTGTGCACTTCAGCAGGTTTCAGCAGGTCATCTAGTCCCTTTTGTGCCAAAAAGAAAGATAATCCCCTTTCAACTTTGATTCATCCCACATATTACAAACATCTACTTTAGGAGTAGATGAATCATTTCCTGGAGGTGCTTCTCTCTCTCTCTCTGTGCCTTCTATCCATTCAGGAAACCTAGAAAAAAACTGAAGCAAGACTATAAATTGTAGATAGCTAAAATGGGGGGAGATGAATCCCACTGTGCACCAAGAATCAATGACTCTTGATTTATTGAATTCTGACTTTCAAATGTTGTCAGCAGTTCTGTTTTGATAGTCTGGCATTTTATACCGCGAACTACTTCCTGCCATTTTTAAGAACCCTCCCTCCAAAAACATTAAACTGGTCCATTGTGCTATTATGGAAATCTGTGATGGGAATTACTTGGACAATCAAAGCAACTTAATGTTGTTTTAAACAGTGAGAGGTTTCATATTTGGTCTTCAGCTGCCAGAATAAGTCAAGTTTCCCACAAGAAATAAAAGCACTTGTACCTGTTAAAGATAAGTCCAGAGGCCACGGAGATGCTCCAGGGCTGGAGCCCCTCTGCTCTGGAGCCAGGCTGGCACAGCTGGGGCTGTTCCCCTGCACCAGAGAAGGCTCCAGGGAGAGCTCCGAGCCCCTGCCAGGGCCTGAAGGGCTCCAGGAGAGCTGCAGAGGGACTGGGGACAAGGCATAGAGGGACAGGACACAGGCAATGGCTTGCCAGTGCCAGAGGGCAGGGCCAGATGGGATCTTGGGCAGGAATTCCTGGCTGGGAGGGTGGGCAGGCCCTGGCACAGGTGCCCAGAGCAGCTGTGGCTGCCCCTGCATCCCTGGCAGTGTCCAAGGTCAGGTTGAACGGGGCTTGGAGCAACCTGGGATAGCAGAAATTCTCCCTGTCCATGGCAGGGGGTGGAATCAGATGATTTTTAAGCTCCCTTCCAACCCAAACAATTCTATGATTCTGTAAGGGAGGATATAAGATTATATCCTCCCTGCTGGCCCTGAGAGGATAACTTAAATGCAAAGCCTACAGTTGGATCAAGCCCTTGGTAAAATACCTCCAAAGGAGAGAAAGCAGAAGCTGGGGAGGAAATAGATCAAACCAGCCAAGGCATGAGTGTCCAGGGGTCACCTGTGCTGAGAAACCTGAGCTAGCTCCCACCATGGGGCACATCTCACCTGAACAGCTCCTGCCATGCTGAGGCAACAGCTGAGGTCCTGGAAGAACAGCTGGGCCATGGCCTGGGCTGAGCAGCCTGCTAATTACACTGGCCTTTCAGCAGGATTAATTATTGCTGAGTTGATAAAGCACAAACGCTTTTGGCTGCAGTGCTGGCTTGGTTGGGATCTCCGAGTGGTGCTGTGTTTTATATTGCAGTCAAGGCCACAGGCATCGAGGAAGATGTTTTGATGGTGATTGTAAAATAATGTGTGTTAATGACAATGGCTAAAGAACTGGAATGGAATATGGAAAGCACAAGTAGCAGCCTGCTGAAAATAAACTGCTCATCTCTGTGAAGTTCTTCCTGGTTTAGTAAGTGTTTTTAACCTGTAAAGTGTAAAAATGTCCCCACAGAAGGTGAGAGACTCTGGAATGATTTAAAAGCTGTTAGTCCTTCATATCAAAGTACAGCACAACATCCAAAGATTATTGAGCCTTAATATAAAGGGCTATTCTATGTTGCCTGGTTATCTTTCTGCCAAAGTCGAAACCAACATCTTGTCATCTTCTGGGTGAGCATGGTAATGTGAATTGGAGACACATAAACAATAAAACACAGAGGATCCTACAAGGAATTGACAAAGGAGGTAATTTATCTTACTCCAGTATTGATCATTCCTCAGCCACAAAATGCAATACAGAAATGTCAGGCATTCTGGTGCTGCTCAGTGTGACCAAGTTTTGTGATGTGATCATCTGCAGGGATCATCTGAATTATGCTTCCTCAGCCATCCCTCCCAGGAGGGTTCCAATCCTGTCTCCAAAATTTAGGAGAAATCATTCCCAAATGTTGCAGCTAGGGATTTAACACGTGAAAAATCTCTTCCCAAAACCACATGAAAAATCTCTTCCTAATTCCCGTGCATGTATGTTAGTGCCACTACTTATATAATATGGTGAGATTAACCTAATTTGAGCTGTGCTTTTCTCTATATCTCTTTTTTATTCAGTGGCTGACATGAATTGAAACATAAAATCAATCAAAAAAGAAGAAAAAAATAGAAAACCTTGTAGCGACTATTTTCACAGGGAAGGTACCTATGTGCTTGGCTGATTTGAGTTCATCCTCATAGACTGCAGGTGGGTGAGTTCAGTATTTTCATTACAGACTACTTGAATGTTTTGCGTTGGAAGAGACCTTAAAGCCCATGTCTTTCCACCCCCTGCTGTGGGCAGGGACACCTTCCGCTATTCCAGACTGCTCCAAGCCCCATCCAACCTGGCCTGGGACACTGCCAGGGATCCAAGAGTAGCCATTGATTCTCTGGACAAACTGTGCCAGGGCCCCCCACCCTCACAGCCAGGAATTCCTTCCCAATATCCCACATATCTGGCCATCTGGCAGTGGGAAACCATTCCCCCCTGTCCTGTCGCTATCTGCCCGTGTGAAAAGCCATTCTCCCAGGGATAGTTTTGCAGTGACTTTGGGGTTTCTGGCCATGTTTGTACAGTGAGGTGCAAGCATTCACCCTGCTGCCCTTCCCTTGCTCCTGGCTCCCATGAGCCAGGCCCAAGTGGCCAAAATAGCCCTGCCCTAAAGCCAGTGCGTGTCCCAGCAGCGCTGGGTGGACGATGCGTGGCTGTCTGCAGAGGGTGGCACCTGGGAGACCTTAAGAAATCCCCCAGGATTTATTCTAATGTTCACATCTGACAAAAAACCATAGTGCAAAAAATCATAGTGCAAAAAACCACTAATGTAGAGCTCTACTTAATTTCTTACTTGGCAGACACAAGCATTTGCTATATGCCAGTTGCAAGGACATTTTTGCAGCCAGACATTTTGCATCCTTTTGAATACTTGCAAAGGTCATATTGGTCTTGGCTACTCATTTATTTCCTTTCTCTCATTGAATTTTTAACAATGACAGGCGTTCATCCAAAGCTCTGGGCTCCTCTACACTGCAGTAAAATTCACAATGTCATTTGCTTTCAGTAAATATATTCAAATGAGCAGCCTTCAAAACCATAAATGACTCACCATACAATCAATCATAATTGCAGGACCCTGAATTTCTCCTCTACATGTTGTCCTTTAGTGCCCAGAAGAAACACATGATGTAACTGCTACCAGAAGCTGGTTGTGGAAAAGAAATTTGATGTGATCATTTTTATTCTCTAAGGAAAACTTGGTAAGTTAAATACAGGACCAGTTTTGGCTGGAAAATGAGACAGATACATGTAAATTTTATATTACCACTCAGAGCTCTGAGTTCCTGTACTTAAGAAAACTTATCTCTCTAATCAATTATTAAGTTTCAAAATGGAACACGTGCTTCTCACTTAGTTTCCCATAAACCTCTCTGACAATTTTAAACATACACACTCACATGCAGAAAGTCTGCTTGTTAAAACAATACATGGTCAAAGCTTCCAGCCAGATAAAAATGATCAAGGCATCCTCTTACAGAATACAGAGTTTAATACCAGGAAAATAAACCAAAATAAGTGCATAACTAAAAATTTTTCAAAATATTTTTAATTTTAACCTCGTTTCCCCCACAACTTTGTGCAGTAAAAAAAAAATATGAAAAAGAAAATATGAAGAATCTAATTAGTCCTTATAGGTAACAGTGGGACTACTGCCTTCCGCTCTGCCCTTGATAAGGTCAGGAATACGTTTATCACTAAATCACAGATACAAGAGTTAGAAGAGATCTGTTAGGAAATCCTCTTCTCTTTATAAGTGTAGAATTATTCCTTCCAACCTACTTTCTGAGGCTCTGTCTGGTCAAACATTTAATGTCTCAAAACAGCGAGGCTCCAGTCACTTCCCTTGAGAGATGACTTTATCACCTAGCAGATCTCAGTGTGAGGGACTGAGTTCCAAACTAAATTTTACTTTTCATGTTGCTAGAGAGTTACTCTGTCTCAGCAATGACTGCCTTATACCCTGTGCCCTTTATCGTGTGATAAATCCATCCTGTGTTCATACAGCTTTGAACCGAGAGTTCGGATCCTGGTTTACTGACTTTGCTTTTTGAATCCATGCTCTTTCCCTCAAGGATGATTTAAGTTACTCTCAGAATTATTTGACCTACTGGAGCCTGATGAATTCTATGAAATGGTTAAATTCCCAAACGCCAACAGCGTTCCTCTGCAGCAAAGCTTACAAGGAACAAGCAAAAAAATATTGTTAAGAGTGAAGAAATATGGGGAGATTGTATCTGTAGATCTCAGATGTAGATATCCCTAAAGATAAAATAAACAAGTTCAATGCACATCAGCTTCCCCCTCTGCTTGTCTCAGGCATTGCTTGTCTTCTTTGGGTCTCATCCAAAGACCTCTGAACCGAATGGAAAACTTTCACTGACTTCAATAAGATTTGAGTCAACGCCTTAAGGGCTGTGATTTTGTCTTCCCAAAGTGTGTGGCCATGATTCAGTGGGATACTTCAGCACACAGCTGCCTCCACTATTGGAGTTATCTCAGGGCTTTTGGTGAGGTTTTCCATACACTGAATAAGAATGTGCTTAACCAGGCTGTTGATTCTTCATGTTTAATACAGAGAGGGCCCTACGGAATGCCAAACATTGTAATTTTAATATTAAGTATTTTATCTATATCAGATGTATTGAAGATGCATTTTATATGGCAGTAATTCAAAACACTAAGCCAATTACTCTGCTGGTAACATCTTGTGTATTTACACTGCTCAAAAATGTGTCTTGTGGCTTTATAACAGCTTGCTAATACAAGCTTCTTTCACTAACCTGTCTCAGAACATCAAACAAAAGCAAAATCAAATATAAATGTAAACTTCATAGCCTGTGATATATGTGGATTATATCCAGTGAAAACATTTTTGATAGAACAATTTTGTGTTTAAAATGAAGGCTGATTGAAGCTGGAATATTTTGTAGGAACACAACTATTTCAATGACATTTTTTATGGGAAAAATGTCTCGGCAAATTGCTTTGATTTTCTTATTTGTGTCACTAACGTAGAAATTATTTGTTTTGAGAAAAGAAAAAAATGCATTTTCGAATTTACCACACTGTTTTGTCTTGATGTATAGCAATTACTGAATTCATCATGTAGTTTAATATAGTGTATTATATTCAATATTTTATTGCAGTGCTTTTCAAAATTGCAACGAGGCATTTCTACTTTTCCGAAGTAGTACATCTACAACTGTTCATGAGACTTTCAAAATTTTTGTTCCCTGGAAGTTTAAGTTTTTCAATTTTTGACTCTAGCTCAATATACAAACATAGTTTTAGCATTCACAGCCCTCACAAAAGCTTGAATTTCTGGGCACTCGTATTACCAACTCAATCATATGTATTTGCAGATTGAAATTTCTACAGATAAAGCCAGCTACAGTCAAATTTGTGCGAGTTAGGTCCAGATTCTCAGCCATGTCCTGTTGTAATCGGAACCAACGCCTTCCTTCCTCACGTATGTCCTCATCACTGATTCTGAAACTGCAGTTTCAGTCACAGAATCATAAAATGGTTTGGGTTGGAAGAGACCTTAAAAATCGTCCAGTGCCACCCTCTGCCATGGGCAGAGACACCTTCCACTATCCCAGGTTGCTCCAAGCCCTGTCCAGCCTGGCCTTGGGATGCAGGGGCAGCCACAGCTGCTCTGGGCACCTGTGCCAGGGCCTGCCCCCCCTCCCAGCCAGGAATTCCTGCCCAAGATCCCATCTGGCCCTGCCCTCTGGCACTGGCAAGCCATTGCCTGTGCCTTGTCCCCAGTCCCTCTGCAGCTCTCCTGGAGCCCTTCAGGCCCTGGCAGGGGCTCGGAGCTCTCCCTGGAGCCTGCTCTTGTCCAGGTGACCACCCTCAGCTCTGCCAGGCTGTCTCCATGGGAAAACATAATGAGGTAAACGTCTATGAAAACTAGATCAATTTCAGAAAACAATATGCCAAGTCAGCAAGATTACATTCTGCACACAGATATGGAAAATCATAGGAAGCTGCAGCCCAAGGAAAATCCAGCTACCTGGAGCTCCTGGCTGAGGACCATCTGCTCCCTGTCCTACTTCACTTGCTCACCCCAAAATGTAGTGGTGTAAGCACATTGGAAATCCTGCTCTGGGATTCCACATTGTAGTGCATGGTAGTGAGCCACACATGGCCACATTTTGTTTATGACAGATGGCTCTTCCCAAAAATATGATGTGCAAGATTGTGCTGACTTGGACAGTTCTGCATAAACTGAGGGGGATTGACAGGGTGTAATATACATTTTCTGTTTACTAAAAGTCTAGAAGAGAATGGGCCAAGCCCAGCAAAGAACAGCCTGTTTCAAAGATATTACGGCTGGAAAATGTTGTTTCTCACAGAGATCATCTCTCTATAATAAGCTTCATGGTGATCCTGTATGGTAGGGAAAAAAAATGCCACTATGCAGATTGGGAAAGGAGTCAATCACATGATTTTTATTTGTATGCTATCGTGGAGATGTCTGTGAGAGGAAAAGAGAACTTCTGCTTGTCTCCACAGCTCTGCACAAAGCCAGCCTAACTGGAAACAAGCTACGCCCTAGAAACTACTCGTGGGAACCATGTGGAATGCAAATGCAAGAAGGAGGATTTGTCAGTGATGAACAGGCGCCCTTGGAGAGGCTGAGATGATGGACAGTTTGCAACAGTCAGCTGGGAATTGGACCAAACAAAGTACACTTGAAACCTTGCCTGGCTGACAGCTTGGAAGAGCCATGATGAAATTCCCAGCTAGGAATCTGTAGCTCACACGTGGGACTTGGTCTTCTACCTTTGTTGGTCTTTTTCCTACCCTTTGTTGGATGTTTGCTGAGTGGAGAATGCATGCATAATATGGGGTTAACCAAAAAACTTTTCCTAAAGCCTGAGGATTATAATTCATGATGAGATATTGGGGTTATTCTGATGTCCCTCAACAGCAGAGATTAGTGTAGGTCTGGTGGGGTTAATGCAGCAGAACTGATTTGTGCCAGCCGAAGATCAACTCCTGTTTTAAATGTTTTACTGGAAAAGGAGACATTAATTGTTTTGCTTCAGATTTTTCCAGATGTTGGAGACTGGAACCTGCTACTGAAACAGGATCTCTCATCCCCTTTAGCTTTACAGATTACACAGCAGACAGACAGACAGACAGACAGAGCATGGAGGGCATTTTGGTTGCAGCTTCTATTTTTGTCACTTCCTCCGAACCGTGTAAAACCTCCCATGACTAAAATGTCTTTCTTTGGCACACTTGAATCGCGTCTTTTGGGATGATATAACTGAGTTGCATGGGAAGCCTTTTTTTTCCTAGGCTAAGAAACTGATATTAAAAAAAAAATACCGTTACATTCCAAACTGAGATCTTTGGGAAAGTTCGTGAGAAATAGGAGAGATCTATCCTCAAAACAGCCGATTAATTCACTCTTAGGTTAAAATGTGGGACTTCTCAGCATTTCAAAGCCTATATTTTTAGGTGCTTGGAAGGAGCCTCCATTTCTGTAGCTGTCACGTTGATTGGAACTCCTTCAGAGAAAAGAATTTAAACCATATGTGCTTCTCTGAACAATTTAATTTCTATCAAAGCTAACATTTGTTGATGACAAAACATTTTGCTCCAAAAATTCCTCTGATGATAAGAATTCACTAAGTAAAGTTTACATAACCTTTTTGGAGACCTTGACAGAAAAGCCATGTCTTGAAAGCAGCTGAAATCTGCCTGCTTGAAAACCACTACGCCTTTCCCTCTGCAATTAGTACAGCTGAGTTCTGCACTGAAAAACACTTTCAAAGTTCCTCGCTGGCCTCACCACGTTTTTCTCTCAGACTGTATCACTTGATTACATGGTGATGTTGATGCAACATGACGTGGTGTGTTGGTGGAGTTTCTAACCACTTATTTTGTACCACTGAAGGGAAAACCCAGCAGCCTGGGCACTTAAACCGAAGCAGAATTAAGAAAAAGAAGGAAATCTGATAATCATTATTGAAGTCTGCTTGCAGGTAACTGGCAGCTTTTCCTGAAATGTTCAGCTGGTGATATTTCTCACAAAATGCTTGACAACCTGCCAGGCCCCTCAATAGATATCTCTTGCCAGGCTGTTTACTAGCTACCTGTATTTTGCAATATTTCAGGAGGATGCTTGACTAGCTGACAAAAGCTCCTCCTGTATCAACCTTGTATTTGGTCGTGCATACCAAATCCTTGAGCTGGTTGTTCCATAACCTTGGACATTTCCTCACCTGCCCTGTTGGCTTTTTCGTGCTGTTCTCAGAAGCTTTTCTGCTCATGAGTGGTAGGGGTGGGCGCAGTGGTCTCACAGTCACTAATTAGGTTACTGCTATAGGCTTGTCAAAAAGGGCATTGCATCCTTACAAAACCAGAAATTGCAAAACTTTGCTGAAGATTTTGTCCCGCAATACAAGAAAATATGTCTTTCTCCCTTTCTTTGAAAGGGAATGCAATTTAGCTGGAATCCTATTAGAAGAATAAAAAAAGCACTTTGGATAGTATTACCAATAATGTTCTCTCCCTAGCTTTTCTGAGAGAAAGGTTAAATCAGTACAACAATCAGTTAAATCAGGCACAACAAAAGATCAGGGGAGATACTGAATATTGACAACATTGTTGAATAGCAGATGAACGTCTCTGAACACTCTCTGGTCAAAGAGGGAGTGCTGAATCCAGCAAGAAGAATGGCTTTTGGGAAATGTCAGCTGGCAAGAACACAGTGTGGTGTATGAGGGAGCACTGAAAAAAGAGGAAAAAAAAAAGCGAGATGGGATACTACATTCAGTTGTGCAAAGTTTGCTATAGTAACTGCCTAAAAATCTTAAACAGACTTGATTTTAAACTCCTTTGCAAACAACGTAAGCCAGGACTAGTCAAACTGCAGGGTTTTCCTCCAGATCACGTGGGTTATTTGGGGGAGTAGACCTCACTGTTTCTCAGGAAGCGGTGGTGGTGTGGTACCTTGGCTCTGCACCATGAAGGTATATGGAAGAGTTGGCATGAACTGGCTCCTTCCAGAGGTGAAAGAATTCCTGGTAAGTGGGTATTTTAGTATTTGAAGTTGTTGTCTCATTGGAAAATACAATGGGAGTTGATCATCTCCAACTATGAAACCATAATGGTTATTTTTCGCCTATATCCTGAAAGTGCTCCACTGCAAACAGCTCCAGCAAGATAACAACGCTTCAGAGTCAGTGTTTAGCCCTCGTAAGTGTGAACTATCTTGTGTGGTCATCCAAACCTATTTTTCTAAGGTCACTCAAATAGGTGGCAATAAAATCTCATCTTCAAATTTATCTAAACTTCTTTAAAAAATTCAAAACAAAATTACTGTATGAGGAAATGACATCCTGATTTAGAACGCTTGAGATGTAGCAGTCTGAGCTGTGATTTTTTAGAAGTGTTAACAGTGCATGATTTTCAGATGAAATCAAGAGGAACAGGAGGGTGTTGTTTAGCCACAGTTTCACACCTTCATCTCTAGTGAATGCTCACTTTGCTGGTCTAGTCTACACTGGTCTTAAAAGACAGCTGCTGCTCTCTGACAACTCTTTGGAGTGTAAAGTGATGCTCGTTTTAGGCTTCACCTTGCACTGGTCAGAGGAATCAAACTCACCTTCAAACTGTAGTGGCCTGGGAGCACCCTGCAGGTGAGCTGTGCTACCATAAATGCCTCTGTCAGTGCACTTTTGCTGAGACTTAAAATGTCTCTTCACTTACAAAGAGTCCCAGCACATCCTGAGTTAGAAGGGAACCACAGTGACCATCAGGGTACTCCCAGCCCTGCACAGACACTCCAACCATCCCACCCTGTGCATCCATGGGAGCATTGTCCAAACTCTCCTGGAGCTGTGGCAGCCTCAGAGCTGTGGCGGCCTCGGGGAGCCTGGGCAGTGCCCACCACCCTCTGGGGAAAACCTTTCCCTGATCTCCAAACAACCTCTCTGGCTGTTTTCCTTGGGTCCTGTCACTGGTCAGGAGAGAGAAGAACACAGCGCAGGCTCAGTGGATAGATGAGGGTGAGTTACCCCATCTGAGGTGAGTCAGAGGTGATCTCCTGCTACAGTCATTGTCAGCAAATCCCTGTGCCCAAGGCGTGGGCAGCTCTGTAGCTCCCAACTCCCTTTATTGCTGGTACATGTAACACTTGTAAAGCAGAATTCAGCTGACCTGCTTTAGATGCCTGCTGCAGATCAGATGAATCATGTCCCAAAAGGTGCTGTTTCTAGAGAACAAGGCCAGATGTAAGTATTAGAATTGCTGATGTCTAAAGCTGGGCAAAATGAGTCCATTCTAGTGTAATTTAAGATATGATACTGTGAGTCTGAGCCAATGCTACCCCTGGCCACGTGATGGTTAGATAAAAATAACAAAATACAAGTGCAGTGGTCAAAGGCAAAGCAAACAGGATCAGTCTTGGCTCAGGTATTAACATAGCTGTACAACATGTGGGACCAGCTGACTCTTTCCAAACAGCTCAAAATTCAGCCAAGAATCCCAAAGGCTTCATTACCAAAAGAGTGAAAGCTTTGACATCTGAAGTTGCTCCTGAGAAGGGCTGTCTGTTGGCCACCAGACTGCTAATCCCCAAAATATGGTGAATAACTGGCCTGACATTCTATTAGTATGTTTTATTAACTTGACAGGGTATGTTATTAGTTTAAGAGTTAGAGATGGATAAACTTGTGTAGTAAAATTTGGACTCTATCCTTCAGCTTCTGCAATGCCCCTGTCTTAATCCTTAGGAAGACTGTGAAAAGCAGGGCCCCTGCATTTGAAAATGTGTGCTTTCTTTTCCCAGAAAATTATTGCCATTCACCTTGGATTAACTTGGAGAGAAGCAGGACAGTGTTTATTGGGTAAGACACGTTAATACCTTCACAAATAGTGACCTCTCGCAAATTGTGGATGCCGTCACATATACAAATCCAGTTAAAAAGATAAACAAAGACAGAGAAAGCATCCAGTTGTCAAGAATGCATTCCTAAAGAGATGAGGGACCACAGCTGAAGAAGAGCTCTAGGTCTGTTTTAAGTCTGCTTTTACTCTCTATTTTCCTGGAGCTGGCATGTAGCATAGATTCATTGTTATCTTCATGTCCCCATAAATGTCTTTTTTTCCATTCAGGCACGATTTTTTTCTATTGTAATTGTATGTCACCACTTCCAAAGGTGACTCCAAAGAAATTTTTTTTCTCATAACAAAAGGCAGTGTTAGAAGGAAAATGTGAGGAGATTTTAAAAAATACATAAAGAAGTTGGTCACATGATTGTAGAGTCCTGAACCTAAAAGGGAAACACAACATCCAGCAAGGGATGTTTCTCTGCTGCTGAAAGTCTTTCTTAACAGTGTAATAATTTCATTTGGTTTCAGCCTCAGACTGAAGAAAAGCATGCTCTAGTTACCTCAGAAAGTCTTTTTTTCTGGGAACATTTTAATAGGGACTGCAGTACATTTAACCTGCCTTGCCTTACTAGAACTTTGAACCACTGCATGCTGTGGAGCTCTTGGTGAAAAGCCTGTCCCAACTGGGAGAAAGATTTTCACTCCTCCCTCTCCTCTCTCTTAGAAGGGATCTGAAATTAGGTGTCTCCAGGTCAACACCTGCAGATCCCTGGGGAAAGAAGATCACCACACAGACCACTCTCAAGGAGATTGCTGGGAGGAGTGGGACCAAGAACAGATGCTGATCCTCTTCCGTGAGTTTGGCTTTTTGTTTTCTGATTTTCTGGTAGTCCTGCCTGAAAACAGAGTCTGGCTGAAACAGCATCTTTGGGGGATTTCTTCTGTTTTGTTAGAGTCTTTTGTAAATTGCAATTTTGTTTATAGCTCTGCTGCTTTAGTTTGTGTTTCCTGCTTTTCCAGCCAAAGCAGAGAAGTAGTTCTTTGTCCAGCCCAAGTGCAAACCACAGGATGGAGGAGCAGAAGAGAAATGAAAAGGAGAATAAAAGAGTGAGAAAAAATTTTACTCCTAGAGCAGAAATTTCCCAGGAGAGTCTCATGGTGTGTCTCTGTCCTGATGGGTACAGCCAGATTGAAGCTCCCTACCACGAGCAGCCCCAGACTTGAAATATATTTTGATCCAGAGAAGAACAGGATCTTCCTTGGGTCTGGGTGACCATTGAATCCTATTAGGCCATCGCTAACCCTGAGCCACCAAATCTGTTGCAAATTTATCTGAAATTCCTGTCAAATGGGCAGCCTGAGTTAGGGTCTTAGGATCATAACTTATTCCCTCGCTTGTAGGATCCCAGTTCTGTGTGTGCATGAGGGCAAACTCTGTGTCTTTCTTTGTCTTCTTGCTGCAGAGGGGCACCATTCATCTGAAATCACGGTGAAATCACATATGCTCCTATATCAACTGAGTTTTCCCCTAAAGTCTGTGCAGACAGACCCTAGGAAAAAATTAAGTTATATTTCTGCAAGAAGAAGACATTTGAAGCTCATTATTTTCCTGTACCTTGAGCATCATCTTCACAGAATAACATATTCCAGGTAAATTTCAACCAAACTGCACTCCTGAGTGATGTCTTTTTGAGCACAACTCATAAATATTACAGTGGAAATGGGAGATTTGACACTCGAGACACAGTCTTTGTTTGACATTGCCGTGTTTTGGTGGATGTTTGGCCTGTTGGAGAGAACAGAGCTGACGGTCTTGTTAGGAGCTTGATTAACAACCAGATTTAATGCATGACCAGGCTGCCATGTACCATGGCAATCACTCCATGCCTCTGTACTGCCTACATGACCCCAGCAATAAAAACACTGCTAAGTGCCGAGAGCAGCTAAAACAGGAATAGAAATAACTTAGAAATGCAGAAGCTGAGAGAGTGGCACAGGTTTTTTCCACTGTTTTGCTAATGCATCTTCACCAAACTGCTTTCCAGCTGGTATTGGGCTGGTTTGAAACCTACTGACTCAGAATCTGAATTGTGGCAAAGCCTAAGCTCCATGGTGGAACTGGAAAATCAGAGTAAATATAATCTCAAGTTTTGTGTTGCTTTGATGATTTTTTTTTGTTGTTGTTTCCTGGGGCACGTGACTTTATGCAGCAAAACCAAGTTACTTTGCCACCAGAAGAGTGGTTTGAAGCAAACCAGGAATACACTCCAGTGTGTGGAGCAGAGGTTGGTGTTGCTCTGGGCTGCACTTTACAAACCCATGGCCAGTGTGTGTCATGGAGCCAGAACTTGTTCCTGATCACAGAATACCCTGAGATGGAAAGGATCCACCAGGACCATCGAGTCCAACCCCTGGTCCCACACAGGACCATCCTCAAGGATCCCACCCTGTGCCTGAGACTGTTTTCCAAATGTTTCTTGAACTCTGCCAGGTTTGGTGCTGTGACCATTCCCTGGGGATCCTGTTTGGTGCCCCACCACCCTCTGGGGGAAGAACCTTTCCCTGATATCCAACCTAACCCTCCCCTGACACAGCTTTGACTGTTCCCTTGCATCTGTCACTGGTCACAGAGAGCAGAGATCAGAGATCAGTGTTGGCCCCTCTGGTGTCCCTCAGGAGGAAGTTGCAGACCCCAATGAGGTCTGAGCTCAGTCTCCTCTTGTCCCAGCTGAACAAGCCAAGTGACCTCAGCCACTCCTTCTATGGCCTATGAAGGTAACAAATAATTTCTCCGCTCCATGCAGTATACAATTTCAACTGAGTTTTTTGCCCTGGCTTCAGGGCTCACCCTTCTATTGGGAACCGTTATAATTTTGTTAATTTTCGATGCAATTCAAATAAAACATGTGTTTACCCAGGCTTTACTTTGCAAAGACACCTATAAACTCCTCTGATGACGCAGAAAATTCCCAGGAAACCTTTAATGACTCTGCCAACTTAGAAGTATGGGCTTTCTGCGCTGCTGAGAGATGGTCTCTCCAGTGACATAGGTGTGGGCATGGGTTCAGCACTGAGTCAGATGGAAGAGATCCAGCAACTGAATCACCAAGTGCCAGCATCTGACATCTACCTACCTGCTAAGTTTACCCAGGCTTAGCCTGGGAGGTCTGCTGGGCGCCAACCCCAGCACGGCCGATGTGTTAGAGCACTCCTGGAGCTCATCCTCTGGCCCCAGTATTTTAATTTCAAGATTAAAATACTGCAGTAATGGCTGAAACCCTTGGTGTGCTCCAGAAACAGTAGTTTCTTTTTCTGTTGTCATACACAGCTGAGAATGCAGCCCTTTAAGCTTTTATTTGTTTGTTACAACAGGATGGACTGTTATATTCTTCTCTGGAGACCCTTTTACTTGGAGTTACAGATTGTGGAGAGATACTGCTCTGCAGACCGACTGTGAAAGCTTATTGTCCTTATCCCACAGCAATAAATGCATTCCATAAATTGCAATTAAAGATGCAATTGGGGAGTCTAGTTAAATGAGTCGCAGTCCTCCAAACACACTGGCTTTTACTTTAAGAAAGGGCAGAGGTGCTCGGTAATTTGGCAGTGCTTGTATGACTCCTTGTGCCGAGAAGGACCCACTGAAGCTGGAGAGGTGTTGCCTTCAACAAAGCTGTAATGGCTTAGCAGAGCAAACTGTCTTATATTTTGTAAGAGCTCTGCTCAGTATCCATTAAATAGGGCTTGAGAATATCCAATAAATAAGGCTTGAGAGACAGGGGTAGTGTTAGTTACCAGCACCTAACACAGACCTAAATTATGCTTGTACAGGGCGGAAATTTTACATTGAAATTGTGCTGATAACTTGGAACATGTTGCTTATCTTTGCAGGGTTGAAAGCTGGATTGGTTTAGGAAATAAGGGGAATTTTGCTGTTCCACGTTTCAGAATGATTGCTGGGAAGGGAGTCTAAGGACAGCCTGCCTTTCACTCCTCATTTAACATTGTCTGATGCAGCTCATGTTGTCTTGATTATGTGACAGCAAAAACCCCATATGACTTCCCAAATCATCGTTAAATTGGCAATGTCTCAGTCCTGTAACTCTCCTTGTCCAGCCAAAAAAACCCCCCCATTTTCACAACTTCAGTGAGATATCACCAGTTCAACCAAGGTTTCTGAGTGTGCTGAGAGTATGAAAAGGCAGTTCTGTCCTGCAATCTTAGGCATTCATTTCAATAAATGCCAACAGATTGGCACCGAAACGTCAAAAGTTGATGGAGAAAGGACAGAGACATTGCACTAGGATATTTAAAAATTATGCAGAGTTTTCTTGTTTTTAATGGTAATATCAGAAAATGTTTCCGTTTCAGAGTCCAGATGGAAAAATTTGGCTAAAAATGTAGAGGAAATCTCATAAAAAATTCTGCTTTCACATTAAATGCTGCATCTATTTTCCCAGCTAAGCTATTTTTGAAGGATACAAGAAGAGACAGATGATGTAAGGAAAGAGGAGTTTGTTTAAAAAAGTGAAATCCACTAGCGCATGTGTGTGTTTGTGTGTTATTATTGCTGAAAAGAACTTTTACCCTTGAGAGTGTAAATTCATTTTTAAAAAATGAAGACATACAAACAGATCCATATGTATCCAAGCCAGATGATTTTTTTCAATTTAAAAAAAAATACAATCAACGATATTCTTATGGAATGTAAAGCTCTGGACTTCCAGTTTTCCCTCATTTCCCCAAACTCAAACCCACCTTGCTGCTGTGTCCAGTGTGAACAAAGGGAAGGATTTGCGGGTTACACATGGGCACAATCCATCCAAGCTCCACAACCAAACCCTTGCCTCTACCAGAATGCTTTCTCAGGTTATATAATTTTTGTCTTGGAGCTGTTTTGACTGGTGCTCAACTAGGCAGAAATATCGTCTTGGGTTTGAAAAATGCCTCACCTGCTCGAGTTGGTAATGCTGTGTGTGTTCTGCGTCAGTTCTGTAACTGAGCTGGCTCCTGGGGGCGTGGGCTGTGTGTGCTCACTGCAGGTGAGGACCTGGGTCCTTCCAGCAACTGCTGCCACTGGGTACTCAAATAACACCACAGCCTTTACATTGCTTTTTTTGCACATTTTTTGTTATTAAAGTATAACAATCCCTGACCCAGCTGTGTTTGTCTTGCTTTCTTTTTTTAATGTTTCCTTTTCTCCAGTTTTCTCCTCAAAGTTTTTGACCCCTCTTTTTTTAATTTTTTTTCCCGAATGCATGTATCCTTCTGTTTCATTGACATATACAGAACAAATCTGCTTTCTTTGACATTTTTTTCCCCTCTTATTTCATCTTCCGCTGCTTTTTGTGACCCTTCCTTCTTCCCTTCCCTGTTTCTGTTCACTACCCTATGAACGTTCCCAGGCCTACCAACACCACTGATGTAAAGGATTCTCCATGGAAAAAAGACATTAAAAACATGATGAGCAACAAGGGATCTTGGTGAAGGTAACTTGCTGGCCAATATCCAACTGCCAGGTTAACTTACTGCAAAAATTGCTTCTAACCTAGAGGATTCTCCTCCTCCTGGCAGGCGGGTGCTCACTGCTGCTTGGTTTGCAACATAGAAGCAAAAGGTTTGTTGTATGGGGCAAAGCACCCAAAAAAGCCCTTTGAGGGGTGCTGTGGACAGGGACATAGGGACAGCCCAAAGTCAGTTTGGTTTGGTTTTTGTGTGTGTGTGTGTGCAGAGCCTGAATCATTGCCTCAGAGTGGATGAAACCAGCTCATGGAGAATATCCACCTTGGGGTGAGACTGCAGTTCATGCCTTTCTTTCACACTCCACTTTCACTGGTTGTACCTGAATGGAAGCCTTTTTCAAGTGAAACCCCTTTTATGGGCCCCCAGCTGCCTGCAAAGCTTGGCAGCTGGGCTGGGGAGGAAGGTAAGAGGACAAAGCACTTGCTTTTGATGTTTTTCTTGCAGTGCTTCTCAAGTGGATAAACTTCAACAAAATGTCTCCTTCTTGGTCCCCTGCTCACAGCTCCCAGTGAATGCACAGAATTGGGCAGGGTCTCTTTGGGGTACATCATGCCAATGTTTCCCACCCCAGAGGGTTTATGAAACAACACAGAGCACTCAGAGGAGAAAAAACTGTTTTTTTTCAGAAAGCCTAAAGATGGGATGGAGGTGCACCCAGAACTGTAGAATCATAGCAGGATTTGGGCTGGAAGAGATTTTGAGGATCATCCATTCCACCGCCTGCCATGGGCAGGGACACCTTCCACTATCCCAGGTTGCTCCACGCCCTGTCCAGCCTGGCCTTGGACACTGCCAGGGATTCCAGGGGCAGCCACAGCTGCTCTGGGCACTGTGCCAGGGCCTGCCCACCCTCACAACCAAGAATTCCTTCCTAAAATCTCATCCTGCTCTGCCCTCGGGGAGTGGGAAGTCTTTTCCTCAGTACAAAAGTACCGGAACTGTACTTTCTTTTAGTAGTTTCAGGAACCTGAATAGACTGAAAGTCTAATCAAAGTTGTATTTGTAAGACCCACAGATTTTCATATGCACATTTTGGTTACCTTTACTAAGTCACATATGTCATCCACAGGCTAGGAAAACATCAGCTACAGGCAGAAGAACATTCTGAAGGATCAGTAAAGTGGAAAGTAGCAAAACGTATGCTTCCTCTTGTCCAATGTCAAGTCCCTCTACTGAGCAGGATTTTTTAAGGACAAAATTTCAACATAGGAAAATATATTAAGAGAGAACTGGGGCATATACACTGTAAAGAGGAAAGAACAAGACTGAGAGCACATTGAAAAATTAACTGCCTAAAAAGGTGAACCCTGTTTTAAGGTACCCTAGTATTTCCAAAATTTCAATATAAGAAAATTGAAGCAGAGTACAGTTGGCATGAAAGAAGCAGTGTTGATACTATTTTAGAACATGACTTTGTGCACGCAATAGCCTCCAGCATGACACAAAGGGCACAAAAATGTAAAAATAAAATAAATGCTAGATGAGAAATTTATGACTCAGATGATTAATGAGGGGTGACAAAAGCATCTTTCTTTTTAAAGATGTATTAAGACAGCATCCAAATGTTATTATTGGAGATAACTGGGACAGTGGGTAGAGCTGGGAGATAACTTTCTCTACAGTGTTTTACCTCCTGAGTAGCTGAGCAGAGATTTTCAATAGCCAGTGGTGTCACCCTGACACCTTCCCCAGATGATAAATAACCTGTAGACCCACAGCCCTGGTTTGTGGAGCCAGATCAAGAGTCACTGGTGGAGTGTGTGGTCTGCACTGTGAAGTAGGTCAGACTATTGGTCTCCTCTGACCTTAAAGCTCATAAATCACAGCCAGAGATGAACAGTTCCCAAGTAAACCTCAGTCCAGAGCTATGAGAATTGTAGGATCATGGAATCCCGGAATGGTTTTGGGTTGGAAAGGATGTTAAAAATCATCCAGTTCCAACCCCTTCCCATGAGTAGGGATGCCTTCTGCTATCCCAGGTTGCTCCAAGCCCCGTCCAACCCGGCCTTGGACACTTCTCCAGGTGAGAACCCCCAGCTCTGCCAGCCTGGCTACACAGCAGAGGGGTTCCAGCCCTGGGAGCACCAAAGAAAAAGAGAGTTATGAGTTGAAATAGACCTGGAAGGCTGTATGGGAACTCAAGCTGTCTCCTTTCAAAATGCTTTGGCACAAGGATTTAGCTTGCAGCCTGCCCCAGGGGCTCCTGGTGCTGTCTTGGTGCAGAGGTAGCTCCTCTTGTCACAGAGCAGAGCCTGGGGAAAGGAGAGGCACTCCAAGTACGATTTTTAAGGGCCTAAATCCAGAATCGTGATGCTGATTCAGCTGCTATGTAGCCCCACAGGCAGTTATGTTTCAAGGGCACCTCAGGTTTTTATGGTTAATTTTTCCAGATGCCTGAACCTTTTTCTCACTCCCAATAAATTTCCAGAAATCAACAATGACTTTGGTTTTTCTCCCCTGAGATGCATGAGCCAATGGGTTTTCTCAAATTACCTCCAAGGTCGTTTTTTTTTAACTTTTGCCATTTTTTACCACACCAGAAGGGAGACCCTTCATTCAAGCAACAGAACTCATGCACAGAGGGGGTATCCATACCCACCCTTTTCCCTCCATGAGGGTGTCAAATCCCTGTTTTTGGCCTCTCAGGAAACTGCTGTAACCACTAGTCTGTAAAGTGGTGTAGGAAAGAATTCAAGATTCATGGTCAGATGGAGTGAGGCTGGTTCAACTCACTTCCAGCAGTGTAAGAGAGGAGCTGGATTTGCTCTGAAGGGTAGAAGAAAGCAGAGTTTTAAAAGAAAACCACTAAGAAAGGCCAAGCAAAAGTGGAAGATTTAGGTAGATATTGTGTTACTGTTCATACAAACAATTTAGTCAATGTTGGAAAGCAGCAGGTTAGTGTTGGATCTCATCTCTGTTCAAATCACAGTAAGTGGTATTTTATCTTCTAAACCAGATTTTATTTTTTAAAACCATAGAAAGCCACAAAAAGACACCAAATCAAAGACCCCTTTTAAAGTAAGCATCATTAAAATGCAATATTTGCTATTTAAATTTGTCTGTGACAGTAAGCTGATATCTAGCTTTTTTGCTCTAAATATAGTATTTTGTTTCCTGGTGAAGTCAAAAGATGGGTTTTTTTTGTTCAAACAACCATTTATTTGTACAATAAATCAAATCACAATGTCAGCATGGGCATCTCTCAAAATTCTTTTTTAATGAATGACTGTTGTTTTCATAAATCTTTCCCCAGCCCTGACCAGATCCCAGAAACTCTCTCAGAAGCCAATGGGGATTTTTTCTTTAATATTCACAGGTCTTGAATCAAATGTCTCAGGGAAAAAGAAAAAAAAAAAAAATAAAAAGAAAAGGATTTTCTGGATTAATTGAAGTATTTTAAAAGTGTATTTTCTTCTGGTCTTGTGTCCTGTTTTCATTCCTCCCCGTTGGAGTGACCTCAGCTTTCTGCACTCTTTCTGTCCCCCAGGTGCTGCCAAGTGGATGCAATCCCCATGTGCATCCCCAGTTCCTGTCCTTGTGGGCACTTTAATCCTTCCCCTGAGTCCAATTAGCAAGAAGCAGCTCTTGTGGCCCTTAGAAATTCATATGCTGATCAGTGACCAGTAATTTAATGGATAAGGCCAGACCACAGCTAAAACTGAGCAGATAAGCTTCTGGTTTTCATGGAAAACTCTGGAATTTAATATCTTTGAGACCTCTGCCCTTCTGCTGAAGTTGATCTGTGGGTTTACAGGTTATTGAAAGAGAATGTCAAGGTAGCTGGGCAGGCATAAACTATGATCACACAAGTCCTGTTTCCTTGGCTAAACACCACCATGAATAACTTTTGAAAAAAATAATTCAATGTACCTGGATTATTCTTATCTCTAGCAGTGACTTAGAAGCAATATACAGAATAACATGCAGTGAGAGTTCAGTGCTGGTGATGCACATCTGGAAACTTTTCCAGCATTACTAACTTCTAAACTTCTGATTTTGATAGCATCCTCCTCCACACAGCAGCAAATTCAAGTCAGCTAAAGAGATAAGCAGCTTATCTATTTTAAAGTTCTTATTCTTTCCTCTTTCCTGCAGGTACTTCATCAGATCAAAAGCTCAAGGCAAAAGGACATTCCTGGAAGCGATTCGCTAAGTAAGAGAAGGAAAGACTGAAATGCAAACACAGCTGATCCTCAGTGAATTGAAGCTTCCCCCAAAGGCTGTCACAAATAGGTACATGCACATCGAGCTTTGCTTCTTGGGATTCTACTTTCTTATGCATCATATACTAATTATCTCACCAGTCTGCCTGCAACATTTGATTTGGCATTTTTCCTGCTTCTTGCTTGTAAATTTACATCAGAGAAGAGATAGAGTGAAATTATTAATGAAAATGTATCCACAGGTGTCTTTCCAAAGGAAGGGAGCAGGACTAGCGTATGAAACAGATCCTGCTTTCAGATTTCCTTTTAATGCATTTCCATTTAGTTCTGAGCCCTGCTAATTTGCATAGGCAAGAGGATAAAAGCAGCAACAAACATCTCAGCTGGTTCTGAACTTCCCCCCACAGACAGAATTATATATCTGCTGTTCCTTTCTGTGTGTGTTTCTCTCAGGAAACAGACAGCATGGTGTTCGCTCATCGCTCTTAGTTGTCTATAGTGGCATCCCAAAAAGAGGATTCCCCAATGAGCCGAGGCACAGCAGGTGGGACTTCTTTGAGAAAAAACTCCCCAGTGCTGAGCTGCTGCAGAGAAAGAGGGACTTCATCAGCAGTAGAGGAATGAGATAAATTATTGGTGAACATGGTGGTGCTGGGTTAACATTTGGACTCTAAAATCTTGGAATCCTTTTCCAGCCTTAGTGGCCCTGAGATTCTGTGAGTTCAAACATCTATTTGATGGTTGGGCTGATTTTTGCATGATGAAGCTCCTAGTCAGGACCTGCTGGAGCACTGAGGAGAAGCCATGAAGGAAATGTCACCAGCAGCTGAGAGGAAACAAAGCAGTTACCAGAGAATACCCCCAGCTGGAAGGCATCCACAAGGATCATCCAGTCCAACTCCTGGCCCTGCAGACACCCCAACAATCCCACCCTGTGCATCCCTGAGAGCACTCTCCAAATGCTCCCTGGGGCTGTGTCCATTCCCTGAGGAGCCTGACCACCCTTCAGGGGGAAGAACCTTTTCCTGATATCCAACCTAAAGGATTTCCCCCTTGATTTGTATGTACCTGCCTGCCTTATCCTGCAGCTAGAGTAAATTAATCTTAGTTGCTCAATAAATGGGAAACACCGTAGATGGATGTAGGAGGTGGATGTGAACAGAAGAGGATGCACAAGAAGATCAGCACAAAGCTGATGTGCTGCTTGGGAAAAAAGGTGCAATTTTTTTCCACACTAAGTTAGGAGGCACCTTTTCACCAGGCAGTGACAAAACACAGGAAAACACCTAAATACAGTAAATATAGAAATAGGGGTGGGTGGCTGTTAGGTGATCACTACTCTTCAGGTGTTGAAATGTGAGCTCACCAGTCTGTCTGAAATGCCCTGTTTTTGAAAGCTCAGTGTATGAAAGTGTATAGCAGGAAAAAATTTTTTGGTCTGTCAATGTGTTTTTTAATTTGGTCCTTAGCCCAATATACAGACAGTCATTCATTGTCCAGTGGTCCATTAGATACTTTCTCCAGTTTTCTATTGGGAAGGTTATTTTTTAGTTTCTGACCAAAAATTTCTTTTTTTTACCTGCTACAACTTGCTACTTATGACTATCCCAATCCTTTATGTAGAAAAAATATTTTCTATCAAAGAAGCAAATTCTCTGAACTGCACTCCCTATAAAAAAGAATCAAGCAAATGAAAAGGAAAACACACCTTTCAGAAACTGCAGTCAACGGCAAATGCAAATACTCTTTCTTTCTTTCTTTCTTCTTTCTTTCTTCTTTCTTTCTTTCTTTCTTTCTTTCTTTCTTTCTTCCTCTTAGCTGAATATTACTGGCTCTTAGCATTTTTTTCCCCCTGATTTTCAGCTGCATCACAATAGAGAATCCTAGGTTTTTTGGGTTTTTTTCCTGTTCAAAATAGCCCCACAGCCATCTGATCGAATCTTGCAATGGACCCATGACTTAAAAAAACCCCAATACTGATATAATTTGCATGAGTCCTATACCACCTGAATGCTCCTGACAATTCAATGAACTTCTGCCTTTCACCAGAATCCTTATGAACCATATTGGGTACAGCAGAGCTGTTTATGAAACGGGAATTGCATAATTGCAACACGCTCATCCTTGAAGATGCAGGCAGATGTGGGGAAGGATTCTCCATTTGTGTAATTGAAATACCGTTGTAAATTACCTCTACATTAACTACATTTAGACAGAAGTGTAGGGGGAAAAAAATCTTCCTTGATAATGACAAAACAAAAATATCCATAAAAAGGAAATAAAGATGACATACTTCTTTTTTCCGTGACATACATTTTTTACATGGCTTAGGAGCTTTGCTTCCTGAGAGTTTACGTCGTCATCAGCTGTCAGGGCCCTTCCATGCATGATTTATGTATGCATAATAAAGACATCGTGTTTGAGGGACTGATCTGTGGTTTCCAACAGCTTTGAAACTAACAGCAATAAAATATACAGCACATGAATAATATGGGGTTTAGTTAAAAAAGATCAAATTTTGAAAAATGGGAGGCATATTTATTTTCAATTGCTTCATCTGCTCTTTCATTTTTTTATTTTTTCCCCCTAGGCCGATTGAATGACAGCTTTTAAGGGAGACAGGCCTAAGATTTCCAATCTTTGGAATCTTTTAAGGGATTGTTTAAGCCATCTCACTTCAGATTCAGGACAGACTGTGAAGGTGTTGGAGCTTGAATTTAAATCAGCTCTTTCTAAAGTGTCGCGGGACTTCCCACACCATTTTTGCAGCAGGGCTGGCGTGCTGCTCGCACCGACTGCTGCATTATTTCTCAGGAGTGTCGAGAGGCCATCAGCAGAGATTGCTGCGGGCACACTCACACCACGTGGGGATGAGCAGTGCCATGATAGCTCTCAGGCCATCAGTGAGTCGTGCTGAAATACATCTCACACAGCTCATTAGCTCACACGCTTTCCTGCCTTGCTCAGCCAACAGGGCTCGGTCATCGAGCTGCTTTTCCTGGTGCTGTTGTTGGTTTTTTGCAGCACAGGACAAATGCGCTGGGCAGAGAACATATCTCCACTCAAAATCTCTGACTGGATGAAAGGAAACTTTTCACTTTCTGTGGTAAAATCAAGATGCAGGCATCCGATAATTTGGATGGATTTCTTTAAGAAATCTGTGCTAACCAATCCCTAATTCCTGCATTCTTGTCCATCCCCATGACATTATCCATTTTATAATGATAGAACTTCATCAGGTATCTAGGGAAATTTTACTGGTGCTGTGTTGCAGTCACATTTCAAAATGTGCCTCTGTTCAGGTTAATGAATTGAAATGGAGGATTAGATCGTGCTTAATGGCAACAAGAACATGACAAAGGTGCAAAACCCTTCAGGAGCTGTCTCCAAACGTACATTAAAGTTCTCATTTGGCTCTGCAAGTAGCGAAGGCGGACAGAGGTTCTTCATAGCCTCAGAACCTATTTTAATTATTCCCTCCCTGGGTAATTATTAACAGGGGAGGAGAGAAGTGCCTGAGAGTGTCAATGCTAATGGGTTCCCCCGAGAGTGCGAGTCCAGAACATCAAGGAACATATGATGGGCTAACAGCCTCTCCAACACATTGCTGCTGGCTTGGAGGTGGGATGCTGCACTTGAGATGCCAGTGATATTCCTTGATGACTTGAGGACTAAGTCACACGTCTTTATAAAAGCAAAGCTGTTCTTGTACTGAAATATTCAAGGGGAAGGGAAATTGTGTCGCTAAAACTTGGGCTTTTGACACAGTCAAATGCTGTCAGAGCGAATAATGGAAGAAAGGTGGAAAGGGGATCTGAAGGATGTGGGAGCTGTGTTTTCATCACTGGTTAGGGTGTTGCTCTTGAATAGCAGCTGTGCAAGTGATCTGTGGAGTGGAGGGAGGCTTCATGGCAAACCAGGGAAGGGAAACTGGTTCATACCTGCACCACATCAGGGGCACGACAAGGCTTGTTAAAAAAAATTTAAAAGCCCAGACACTTGTGGGACTGAATATGAATCCTTACCTCAAAAAGTCATGTGCTGAGGTGTTATCTCAGGTCTAGCACATCAGGTATCTGCTAGACCATTAACTAAGGTAATTATTCAAAATCACCCATTTCCGTGTTAGACATTCCAGGCATCAGACAAAAATCACCTTTGAATGGTGAGCAGGCAGTGATGTTAAAAATAATGCCTTTATTGTTATGTTTATTTTAAAAACATTTTAAAACCGGATCTGCTGTGCTTGGAGGGAATTTAAGACATAAGTGCCAGGGCAAAGGGTGAAGTCAGAAGAAGTGATTCTTCCACTTTCTCAGGTGTTTTCCCCTGAGGTCCCTCCTCTCATCAGAAAACAGTCTGAGGAAAAGTCTTTGGATGGAGATAGCATTAGAATATAAAAACACTATTTCTTTGGTGGCCAGTTTGATCTGAATGTAACTTAAAATGGGATTTTTTACTTGTCATTCTTGCTAAGATTTATGCATTGAGTTCACAAGACTATGTCTTTTTTCAGCCTTCCCCAACTGACCAGTTAGACCGAGAGCTGTCTGGTGCTCATCCCAGGTCAAACCCAGCCCCTGAGCCACCTGGTGAGCTGGTTCCATTATTGTCGTTCAGGCTATTTCCTGCTGGTGGACCTTCTGGAGAACCCCATGGAGCCAGGGGTAAAGATCAAGGCATTATTTGGGAGCTGATGCTCTGCACAGTCAGAGGTGCATTAGAAACAGAGGAGGGATGTGATGACAGGTGGGCACATGAACTACCCCAGGCTGGTGTGTAGCCATGTTTATCACCATATGGGCCACTTCTCATTCTCCTCTGCATTTCACACAGCAAGGGTGGTTTGGGTTCTCCCCCACAATCAAGCTCTCCGGGGGTGTCTCTAAGAAACAGCTGCTTCTAGTGAGAGGTTTGAGATAAAGCTTTGAAAGGGTGCCTGGAGGAGGACTGATAAGGCCAAATGCCCTCTTTGAACAAGTAAAACCCTTGTACACTATTTCTGGAATCTCTCTATGTATGGGCTCTTTGGATGCTGTAACAGAGAGAAACCAAACCAGCTCCAGAACCACCACCAATGTCTCGGCTACTTAGTGCCCTGGGGTTAATTGGTCTGCACATACCACTGTATTCCCTGGGCTCCTGGGCTTTAGGTTCCCAAAGCTGATGCTCTGGGATGGTGGAGCCCTGACCCTGGCTGTGGACAGGGTAAAACTCTTGAGGATCCCTTCCAGCTCTGGGTATGGTGTGAGGCTGTGCAGTGCTGGAAGGCAGCAGTGGGCACATGTTTGTGTGCACAGGGGGAGGCAGAGCTGAGGGCTTGTGCTCTGAGCTGGATTGTGCTGTCAGGGTCCCCCCCCACAAGCCACACAACACCGATTTAGGCAATTCTGCCTCCCCTGCGCTGCTGCTCTCCATAACAAAGGCACAGTGCTGCTGCCTTCTCCCCTTCTGCCTTCTGCAGCTGTCACAGTCTCATGCCGAGTCCAGCATTAGGAGTGTTTCGAGCTAAAAGGTCCTGCTCAGATGATCATGCTTATATCAACTGAAAGGCTTTCAAAGCCCAGCTTAGGCAAAATATGTGATACACACCACGAGTCCAATCATCCCCCTTATAGTCATCTATGAAGAGTTGTTTTTTTCAAACCAAGCTTTTCCATTATAATTTTCTTCCATTCTTGTTTCAGCTCACTAAACATTAACCACCATGACCTACTGCATAAACCCAAACCATATTAAACAGCTTAGGTTTATAGCCAAATCCTAACACCCTATTTGGGGAATGGCTACAATGCTTGGCTGTTCCCCTAGTTCTGTGGATTGGGTTTTTTTTTGGACAAAGTTAAATCTTTACTTGACTAAAATGTTTTGAATGTGTTTAACACCACACTGCTAAAGCAAAACACATAGACGGAACCAATCCATCTGTTTAAAAACAGTATGAGTATTAAAACAAATATAAACCCCAAAACTATCTTCAGTATAGATCCAAAACTTGTAAAAGGAACTGAAACATTTTGTATGAACTCGCTTATATACATATATATGTGCATTTATATTTTATTCTCATGATTTGTATTTATGTCAGAACATAGGAAATGGCCTCCACCTTTCAATTTACACATGGCTCAACATAATCATGTGCTTTCCCATGGATAGGAACCCAATGCTCCTAACAGAGCTGCCAGCAAGCAGATGTAGAAAAGAACATTGCTGAATATCATGGTTTTAGTTTTCAAAGGAAAAGGCAATGGAAAGGAAGGGGGGGAAAAGCCTTGTAGGGTGATATAAACAAAAGGATAAATAGCAGGTCTAAAAATTCAGACAAATCGTCTTCAACCAGGGGCATTCTGAGCAGTGTCTCCACAGGATCGTACCTGTGCTTGGGGCTATCAGATGTTTTCATTAGTAACCCAGGATTAGATATAAAGTCACTGCTGATAGAATTTGCAGCTGATGAAGATTGGTAGAAGTATAAATAACCGCAGGGTCCATGTAAGGGAGATCACTGGTGAGGTTCAGCTTATTTGGGCAAAACATGTTTTAACAGAGCTGAAGGCAATGCAGTTCATGCAGGAATGCAGAATGCACATTCTGTTACTTTCAAACGTTTATGAAATTTCATACATGGGAACAGGGCAACCTTCCTGCAGGCAAGGAATGTGAGAGATGCCTATAAGGGACAGGTCATGGTGGGTGAGTAACTCAGCCTGAGCTCCATGCCTTGCTGAGACTCTCAGCATTCCTAATTTTTCCAGAGCATGTAGAGATCTCTGAATGGAGAGGGATGATTGCTGTGGTGGCAGGAGGAATGTCCCAGCAGAGGTGGCCAACCTTGGTCTGAGGGGCACCTTCCAGTCCCACTGCAGGAGCAGTGCTCTGCTGTGTAAAGCCTGCTGTGTCCTGGACAAAAACTGGGAAATGAGAATTAGGAAGCTCAGGCCAAAGAAATTATGCCTTCACAGCAATACATGTGAAAGTATTTTAATTAAAATCTTCACTAAATGATACTGTCAGTGAACTAGGAACGTGATATAAATATGACATGTTGAATTCCTAAATGGGTGAGTATGAATGAAGTTTCTTAGAAGATGGAGATGACACAATGTACAAAGAATTAAAGTCTCTCCTGTAAGTGAAACTAAAGAGCTCAGCCTCTTTGGAACTTTTGTGTGTGATCCAGAGTCCAAATTTTCAGCAAAGATCTTGGAGCAGGCAGGAACCTTTGTCTGACCATGAGTTCAGGGCAGGAAGTTTCCACTAGGAGCTGAACATTAATCTAGATCTAGACAAGGCAAGCAAACCTATCTACCTCACTGGTTATCCCACTCTTCATGCTTATGCAAGACCCTGATTAATTCCATGTTTCTGACACATCCAACTTCTGGATTCTCTCCACCTTTTTCCCCTTACTAGCTTCAATCAACTAAACTCACCCCACCAATACAGAAAAAAAATGCTCCTACTCCTATGGCTACTAGATGCATCTAAATCTATAGATATATAACATGTTTGTATGTTATAAGTGCTTTATGAACACTGTAAATACTATACTTCAGGGCTTTTAATGTTGGAAGTCATGGTTCTTCCTTATATGCATATTCCCCCTTCAACAGAATAATTTATTGCAGCCCTAAACCTGTGCGCAAAATTTAGTGTGAGTGAAATGGTAATTCTGCATACATCCCACTTTGCTTTCTATCAAGAATGTAAAAAAATGTATGATTAAAAAAAGAGGAATCACAGAAAGGTGCGAGACAAGGGCAGCAGAATAAAATCCCAAGACTGAGAGACCTTTCAGACTCAAATGGACAAGGAGAAGATGGAGAGGTAATTTGACTACTGGGGAAATATTTGTGTGGAGAGAAGAACCCATTTAGAAGAGGGTTCTTTCATCAGACAGAGAGGGACCAGCATGATTTAGAGTGAGGAAGATTACAAGCCAGAACAAACTGCTAAGGAGCAGCATGATCCCTATTTCACCCTTCCTTTAAATGAAGGCTGAATCTCTCTGTGGAAGAGAATTTTTCACAGGACATCAATTACTGAATCAATCTTGGGAGCAGCTGAATGAACCTTAGTAACCTGTGACATAGGTGTTCTAAGCAAGATGATCCTTTGGCCCTAAAGTCCCCCCACATCTTGGGGATGATGAAGAGCAGAGCCCTACACAGCAATGGGAACAGAATCAGAGAGTGGAGATGGAAGGGGCAGAGCGATGATGTCCGAGCACTCATGATGAAGAATGCCTTATCATTCACTTTTTACAGCTGGATGTCAGCAGGATGTTACGTGAATGTTTTGGGACCACGAGGGTGGCGTGAAGGCCTTTGCATGCAGAGTAGGTGCACATAAACACCACTGCATTACCAGACTCCTTGGGTGATCTCTCCTTTCCATGTCTGCAGCTCTAGAATGTGTTCTGTCCAAAGAGGAATTGCATTCAGCAGGGACAAGGTTCTGTGCAAACACACTGCGATTCCCTTTCAGCTCAGCTGGTATTTTGCTGTGTTTTTGCCGATCGGGATACATCATTTCAGGAGTGGAAGAAGATGTTTTACCAAGCCTTCTCTCAGCTCGTGGTTTACTGCAAATATTGATGGTTTACATTGTGAATGTTTTATTGCTGAATTTTCTGATGGGCTGTTACTCGATTTCAGTAATGAATTCCAGCCTGCTTATTTATTTATTTATTTACCTACCTACTTACTGTAAACAGAGCTAACAAGTTTCACAAGAATTATGTGTCATAGAGAGGTGTTTTAGCTAATTCGAAGTAGCAAATTGCAAGAGCAGGAAACCTCAGCATATGAATTAAATTTTATAAGAGAGACACAAAGTACAGTATGTTCTCATCATGATGGACAATTGTACTGAGACAAAGAACTGTTGCACCAGGGAATGATCAAGTCCCACCCAATCCCTAGAAAAAAAATCTGATTTGTCCCAAAGCAGGGAAATCCCTCCTTGTCTGCAGCTGACTGGGAGTACCACATATCTCGGAAATGAATGGTGCAATCGCTAAACACAGGATGCTTGCCCTACACTCTAGCCCAGAAGGCTCCTCTGATCCCAGATCTTCATCTGGAAACCAAATTTTGAGATGTGACATACCAAAATTGTCAGTAATCAGGAGTGGGAGATCCCCCACCAGCCCACCAAATAAATTTTTAGAAAGAACATATAATTCTTTGACTTGAATGTTAATGAGTCTCATTTTTTTCTGAGTTAATTTCCTATCTGAAAGTGAAGTCTTCATTATTATTCATGTTTATTTCTCATTGGAATAACTTTCCTACCTCCTTAGCTGTGAGAGGGTTAATGTTTAAATGAATGCTGGATGTGCTGCATAAGTAAAGACTTATCTAAAATGCTAAATTGTCTTTGTCACTTGGAACATCTCTGAACTTCTTAACTAAAAAGGGAGGAAAAGAAAACAGAAGAGAAGAGGCCAGAGAAATCCCAAACTCCAGGGTTGGTTTTTTTTTTAAATTCTTTGTTGCAAAGGACCGAGTATTCCTGCACTAGCGCAATTTTTGGTGAGAAAAAACACTGTTGATATTTTTCTGAGGATATCTGACATTTATCCGTGCAAGATGAAGGTTAAACACTGTGCAGACAACATTCCTTCTCCACCCATCAGCAGACACTGAGCTCCCAGACACATCCCTGCTTCCAGAACTGACTCCTCAGAGCCCAAATGTGGAAACCAAACCCTGCTACAACTCGAACACTCCAGCTCTTCCTGGACATAAACATTTGTGTAACACAAAACTTACATCCCTGTAGTATGATTTCCCTGTTGGCACTTTCTCACACACTGAAGGGGTCTGGAATGACCAGCTATGACAGCACCACCTCCTAAAACAAATCGTATTGTCTTTCTGGACCCACGCTGAATGTTCCCGCTTGCACAAGTGAGCAATAGTCTTGGTTTGCCAAAGCAGGAGCAGAAGCCTCCCGTTTTGTCCTTCTGACATTGACTAGTGCTAGATATCCACCAGATGGTTAAAAAAAATTTTAAAAATCTTTACCAACCTTGGTGGCACTGATGTGGTACGGTACCAGCTGACACCAGCTGTTGATCACCTAAACCTTGCAATTTTTATTTTCCTTAATGTACATCAGCTTCAGAGCTTACTGTCACATAACATTTGCAACTGTCTAATCTCCGTATTCTCCTCCAAATCAGGAATTTGTCTCAACAACAATCTCTGATTCTGCAAATACATTATATCACACATTAGGATATTTGTGTTGATCCTTTAAAATGCAGTCACAGAAGTACTCAGAGGACTACATAAGGTGTAGATGAACAAATTCAGTTTGAAGTATCATTCCAGTATACGTATTTGTGAGAAGTCTTTTATTTACTCAGCTAAATCAGGAAAAATAATCATACACTGTAATTTTTTTATCTTTAGAAGCTGTATAATATATGCCAAATCAAACATGTAACTTATCCATCTTTAACAGCGTTCTTTGTGCCATATAACTGAACAGCAGCTGCCTTGTCAAGTGACCAAGAAATTAGACTTTGGCAAAACAGGAGTTTTCATCAGCATATGACCTTAAGATAACATTTACATTTCAGGAGATGCTGTTCCAGTCAGAACAGAACTGCAGGGCAAATTCACATCTCTGAATACTCATGGAGGCATCTGACAGAAAAGCTAATAAACGCGCAAGATTAGTACAGTTTTATTTTCCATAAATCTGGGACATGTTCAGCAATGTCAAACGGGTTCTTGCGCTTTTAAACGAATAAATAAACCCAAGCTTACTCTGAAGCTCAGAAGTGAGGTGGAATTCATTTAGCTCATTACCATTTAAATGATAGATGGACAGGGTAAACTCTTTTGAGGCAGGGGATGGACAATGCGGAGAGGTGAGCAGTGGTATTACATAAATTTGGGCTCCCCGGCTTAGATGATTGGATTCAGATGTTTCCAAGGAAATTATTTGCTCCAAAAGGGCTCTTTGGTTACTAACAGATATAGCAATCATATTTAAAATGTTTTTACTCACAGTCAGGCTCCTATATCTTCAGTCACATAGGATTTACTGGAGGGTTTATCCTTGGGCTGCTCTCTTGAGCGCAGAGAATTCAGGTGGGTGTTCTCAGAGGGTTAGGCTGCCAAGACATACAGAGTAAAAAACAACATGTTTAGGGGAGAAATATTTTGCTTTAGCCATTCTGGCTCTAATTTATTTCCCACTTTTGCAGTAGGTCATTATTTCCCACTCTTGAAGAGAAATTTGAAGAGGAGAAAAGTAACAGGTAGGTTTTTTCTTTGTTCATTTAGCCCATGAGAAAAGGAGGTACTTGGGAAGCTGAGAATAAGAAGGTAAGATCGTCATACCTAGCCTAGGATGAGTTAGAAAGAAACATTTAAACATTCTGTAAATTAACTCAGTCTTCTGTCAGCCAAGTTACATTGAAAAGAAGGAATAAAATAGTAACTCATTTGTATTTGTCTTATTTAAAAGAGATAAAAAAGGACCCCAAAACAATGAGAGATTAGGAGACTTCACATGTGACACTTATGCTGCAAAATCACAAATGAATTGTTTTTTTCTGGTTCTCTTGTAAGCTGGAGGTTTGATGTGAACTCTTCAAAATTTCCTGGGCACCCAAAGGTTTCTCCTCACAGTTTCCGGGGAGTTAACAACTCTAGCAAGAGTTGTGGATAACTGTGGAGCGTACAGATTTGTGACAGCATTTTGAGATTGAGATCAGATACCTGTGGTGACATGGGAAGAAGGATGGAGACAAGAATTTTGTGGGAATTGGGCAACTCTTATAACTTCTTCATAATAATGCTTCTTCCTAACAAAAGAGCTCTTTAATAAATGGTCCCATGTGTGACTTTTCCCAACCCAGCTGGTGTTAGTGGCCTCCTGAGTGGTGACAAAGCTTTCATCATCCATGCCTTTTCCAATTTTTCACATTTGAAATCTGATGTTCTGCCTCAACCTGGTTTTTTTTTTGTGCTTGCCCCCTTCTTGCTGGCTGTTTCATATCCCTCCCTGTGCTTCAGACCTCACCCAAGACAAAGATGAATAAGGCCTGGGCTACTCAGGGAGAGCACATTCTCTCCTATTTCCTAGATTTCCCGTCAACTGGAAAAAATACAAATAAGAAGGTTGTGTTGTTGGGTTTTTTGTGGGTTTTTTTTTGTTTGTTTGTTTGTTTGTTTTATTTTGGTTGGGTTTTGTTGAGGTTTTTTTTTTATTTTTAAATTTTTTTTTGTATGTTTTTTGGTGTGTTTTTCCCCCCCCTACCCAGAAACAACTCTTTCACCACCATAACTTACACAAAGAAAATACAATATTTACAATCTGCCGCAGCACCCCATATTCCTGGACATCCTTTGACCTCTACCTTGAAATATACTGAATCCAAGCCTGCGAATGACACTCTGCTCACTCATACACATACTTTGAGCCAAAAACTGGGACAACCATCTGCACAAAGCAGGCCAGTTTGGAGTGGGGAGATATAGCTACCCATGTGGGACTTGCAAAGTGACTGGTGATATTGGGAGCCTCAGCTCTGGGAGTACAAACATGGTTTTAGTCTTATTTTTACTGTTTATTATGAATCCAAAACTTTCTCATTTTAGACTTGAGAGAATGAGAAAGCTTAAGAAAAGGCAGAAATGTGGAAGGGCCAAGTAGGATAGTAAAAACAATAGGATGATCCTTAATTGCCTTTTTTTCTTTTTTGTGAGACAAATTATGTCAGCATGAGTACTAAGGAGGAATTTGGGTGAAAAAAAAGGTTGAATGACTCATCATCCTGAATACCAGAGGCTTCTGTGTGAGCAGATTGGTAATGCTGGTGGATCTTCACCCGTGCTTTTGGGGAATTGGATGCAAAAAGGGCACCGGAGCAGAATCAGTGGGTACTCCCAGAAGTATTTCAGGTACATTGAATGTGTCAGCAGAAAGTATCCTGGGACAGTGTTGTGTTGACATCTAGCTCAGGAGAGGCACCAGAGCAGAAAGGGCTACAGGGTTGGTTGGTGGTGCTTGTCTGGGTGGTTTTGCAGGGAGAAACCTGACTGAGAATTGTAGGCGAAGTGGAGACAGGTGTATTTTTCTCTGATGTAAATTTAAAAATAAAATAATCCCGGGTGATTTTTGTTGTCTCAGGGGTGGACTGAACAGAGTCACCAGCTGCAGAAAAGGGTAACCCAAGTGTCTCTAATCTGAGTCCCCCCGTCCTGAGTCCCCCTTTACAACATTAAGGGAACTCCAAGAGGGTCTCTTTCTCTACAGGGCTCCAAGGGTTGTTTTTTTCCCTCTTTCTTGGCCTGAAACAGCCTACATTTGTTAACACAAACAGAATACATTGCCAATTGCATTGCTTTTGGGAAGAGCTTTAGTGGGTGAGGTTGGGATTTCCACTGACGAAGGAAGTTTTCTTAGAGGAGTTTTTTGATGGGCAAGTCTGTAAGTGGCTTGACTTCTTGTTTTTCTGATCTGCTGTCATTTCCTTTCTTATTTCTCCCCACAATTTAGGAGTCTACAGCAGGACTACTTTAAGACACACAAATAAAACGAGATGAAAAGAAGTTTTAATAATATATCTGAAGATTGGAGGAGACAGAGGGAGGACAGAGGAAAGGGACTTTTGCTTCTACAGCACCACAGAATGAAAACATCTGTTTCCAGTTGACTCACATTCCTGAAGATGCACTAGCCCTTGATCAAACCCATCCAGTCGATCTCACATGAGCTGGGAGATTTATATCAGCATTACATAGCTGGCTCATGGGCAGCCCTCACTGGCCAGGTAGCTAACAGAGCTAAGGTATTTGCTTTTCTCCTATTTTATTTTAAGGAGCTAGGCTGCATTTGCAAACAATGAATTACATTTCTGCACTGCTGACAATTGCAATAGTTCTTGTGGATGCCTCATTGCTCTGGGCTTGGAGCTCAGCCACAGCGCTATTGCCTCTGTGCCCACCTTTCAATTGCTGCTCACCAGCCATCCATCCATCCATCCCTCTGATTCCCTGGCAGAGCAGCCTGGAGTTAGGCAGGCACGCTGCACTTCGCCGTGCTGCAAGCGTCTTTATTTTTGTTGGCTGGGGAAAAGCTGCTGGTCTCAGTTTCTTTTAAAATATTTTGTGCTAAAGAGAGGAAAGGAAGCTGAGCTGCAGAGCCTGGGGGCTCCATTCACTGCTAAGCTTAACTTCTTCAGGTCAGCTGCCAACAGCTACCAGCGTTGTGTCTTCCAGCATCTGGTGTTGGAGGGTGATTTGGTAAAGGGAATGTGTGCCTCCCTCTAATCCTGTGAGTTGCCCTCCTGATTTCAGTGAGAACATTCAAATCATTCACATGCCTCAGCTGTGAACGGAGGTGGAAAATGGAAACAAAATGAAATATAGGGATGTTTTCCTTTTTATATGTTGCCCACAGGAGGAATGACTTTGTGGATGCTGACAGGTCCTGCAGCCACAATATAATTCCTTAAAAATATATATCATTAAAACCCCTCTTGTTTAGTTTCTGAGGAATGAACAAATGGGTTTTCAGGCAAAAGTTTAAAATTTGCTCCCTCATATTTGCCATGGACCACACTCAGACTACGATTACTCTAAGCAGCATGTGGAGGGTGTAACTGAATAGCATATTACAAGCTGAGGTCTGGCAATGCTTTTCAATTTAACTTTAGCAAAAGCACTGTTTTTTCAGGCCAGCAGAGCAGTATCTCATCACCTTTCCTTGCACCCAACACATATCCACAGGTGGATCAAATGGAACCCCGTTCCAGGAAAGAATTCAAACTTTCATCATGGGCAGAAACTAAAATTCCTCCACTGCTTTTCTGCCTTGTCTAGGGTGTTCTCTGTGTAAACTCATACTTAAACTCTGAGCGTGGTGTTGGACTGTAATAGCTGGAAAGACCTTCCTACAAAAGTGCAGTTTTAAGGTCAGCCATCAAATCCCAAACACTGCAGATGGTGTGCTGGTGGCTGGACATCATTTGGACCAATCCAAATTCCCTGTTGGCTCTCAGAAACATCCCTGCTCCCTGGCACAGAAAACTGCAGCAGCTTAGGGTGCTTACGAGAGAAAGTGTGGCAGGGCAAGGGCAAACAGAGAAGCCACCCCAGGGTAGTCTGGTTATCCTGCAGAGAGCCCTGCACACATGTGCTTCCCCTTGCCAGTCCTGGAGAGTTAATCCCCCATTTCCCTCAGGAAAATGTACACAGAGGCAGTGACATGCCAGGGATGGATGGTGCTGCTTGGATCATGGTGGTGTCTTCATCTGCTCCTCACCTCTGGTGCTCAGGAGCTGAGACACACAGGAGCTGCAGCAAAGCTGATGTTACAGGGTTTGCCTTCTTTTCTGTGACAAAGATCACCCTGTAATGCATGGCTCTGGAAGCTCCTCTGACATGCAACTCTCCTTGACTATGGAAGGAGAGGGATTCTGTATCCCAGATTGCATGGCGTTTCTGCTGGGGGTCTGGGAAGAACCCCTTGGCTTTCTCATTCTGGTGAGAGCTTGTGAGCAGGGAAAGAAGAGGGGAAAGGTCTTACGAGAGACTCAAATCTGATCTGGAAGTGACTGAGACCTGTTAAGCACAGACCCATTTTTAGACCTCTGCTCTATAAATATAGTTCTTGCCACCAGCACCTGCTCTACCAATAAAGCATCATCTGTTAGATGTCACTCACTGACATTCAGTGTCACACACAGAAGCAGGCCAAGCATTTGCCAAGCTGAGTGTGTTCTCTACAGGGAGGAATATAGCTACAGATCATATGACCTGGATAATATTTGACAGGATTATGCCTCCATACATGTTTGCTCAGCACCTTATGCACCGAAGTTCCCCAATTTGGAGCCACAGGACATGACTGTAACCTGAGTATTATTTATGTTGGCAACTAAGAGATAGATCATGGGTGACGAAAAAGAAGCCATGCTAGTGAATGGATTTGGGTGTTATGTTCTTCTTAGCATCAAACATCTTAATGTTAATACGAGACAGCACTGACCTAAACACAGTGGAGAGATTCTGTCTGAGAAGCTTTATTTTCCATAAAGATCTCTATTTTCCTAAGTCACGCATATTTATATACATTTTTGTGGCTCAGAATTGCTCTTTTCTGCATGACAGCTGCAGTTCTGTGAGTGATGGAAGGATTTCCCTCCAGGAGGGAAGAGAGGCAGCAGAATTGCACCACCCATATCTAGAAGGTCACACAACTGCAGGGAAGGGACAACTGCTTACCCCTATAACCCCCTCATCCCTTTCCGTTCCCAAGTGGAAAAATAACTGATCTTGCATCTTAGAGTTTGAGATTGTCTGGGGTGGGTTTGGTATTTCAGTCAGACTTTGACCATTGCCTGTCCCAGCTCTATTAAGATATGGCAGGGGCAGGCAGCTCAGGCTCAGGGTGGGGATCTCAGCACCTCCCTGGAAATTCCCACACGGAGATTTTGAGCTCCGGTACTGCAGTCACTAAAGGTATTTACCAGCAGCACTGAAGCTGGACCCTGCAGCTAAAAGAGGGGAGCAAGCGCAGGGAGGAGGTGGTGCATCAGAAATCCCTATTGCTGAAATCACTCCCTGGCCATGCCACCACGATTTACCCGTCTCAGCTACTTGCTGGACACAGGGATATTAAGGATACTGCTTTCCATTCCCAGCTCTCATAAAGTGCAATTGTGGTTGTTGCTGTTTTTCAGAGCATCTCGGCTTAGCTGCTGAACTGTAGGCACACAGCCTCCTTTCTCCTTCCATCTGCTGTCCTCCATCCTCTCACCAAGCACCTGCAGTGGCTTTCAGCATGCGTTTGTTTTCTCCCTTTTGATTGCTGCATATATGTTCAAATTGTTATTTCCCAGCAGATGTATCGCATGAAGGTACTGAATTCCCACCCTTCCCTTCCCAGCCCTCTCTCAGAGCTCTGACTCTGCTCTCATAAAAGCACCAATTTTATTGTAACAGAGCTCAGCATTTAAGCCTCGTCCTCAGATTCGTCTGTCTTAAAACAGAAGATATTATAAATATTGGCGAAGGAAAAGCAGCGAGCGTAACCTCCAAATCTCTCTTGCTCAGATCAGATGTAGCCTTCCTGCTGTAATCATTCCTCTCTCCTCCTCCTTCCCCTCCCTTCTCTATGTGTTTGGATATGTGTTTCTCTCTGACTGTGATTCTGCAGTGGCAGAAAGGGGTCAATCTATCCGTAAAAGATGGACTCAGCCAAGCTTTTCTAGCTCTTTCCTGCTGATGGCAATTATCCGGAGGTTGGCAGTGGTCCCAGAAACCTGCAGTTCCTGTAGTCCTGCTGCTGTGGGCCTGCTCCACAAAGCCAGCATCCTAAGAGGATCACTTGGTGTGATGCCCAGGAAATGACAAACAGAAAAGGTCACACGTACTCCAAAAAGATATACTGTTCGGCAAATTTAATTGACATTGTGCAGCTTTTAAAAACGTCCCTGCAGACATTCCAGCATTTAACAGATGCAAGCAAAGAACAGAAAAAAAATAGGGCTTTAGAGAAAGGGCAGAAAAAACACATTCTGTCCCCCCAAAAGAATTTTTTCATACCCCAGTAATATCCCTTCACATGGTCTATTGGATCAGGATAATTTTTTGTTACCCCTGACCTGACAAGTGAAATCTGCCATCCCATCCCCCAGCCTCCCTTCCTTCCCTCGCACACACACTGCTGCTTTTTAAATGATTGAGCTTTCATTTCACAGGGTGGCTGTCCTTTTTTTTCCACCTTGCATGTTTGTCTGTTAAAATATTGAACAGGGAATGAGCTCCCTGTCAAGGCCAGTGCTGTGCTGTGTGCAGGTTCACCGTTGTGTCCTGTGTTATCTAGCCAGAGGAGGAAAATGCTGCCTGCATTAATGGGCTCTTTCTTTAACGAACAGTAACAGGAGATTTGTGGAAATTTAAGAAGGTGTCTGATATCTAATTTACAAGAGGTGGTGGGAAAACAGGAGCGGCCAGAGTGGATTTAGGATGAAGGCAGGTGGTCCTGGTTCTGCAGGACTGCACTCAGCAAGGACCCAGCTCTTCTTTTTTTATTTGTAATTTATTTCAGCATCCTTTTGCTAAGAACAAATTTAAAATCAATTGGATTTTGTTTTTTTGCTTTTAATGCTCCCCAATTAGATGGAAAATGGGGGGGGGGGAAGGGGCAGAGGGGAGGGAGGAAGAAAATAAGTATAATACGACTACAGAGGATGAAGCAGATGTGCTTCATCTGGATACTTGTTCCATTTACACCGATGCAGTTTGGGATGAAAAACACCATCTTCTCTGCATGGCAGTCACCATGATTCAGGTGGCCAGGATAGTAAAGATGTGAGGCTTGGGTCCATGGGGAGCTTTGAATCGTCACTTATGAGTCCCAGCGATCGTGTCAGATGGACTGCTACAGAGAGCAGTGATTGATATTTCCAAAGCTACTATCCCTACAAAGGGCCCCAGCATCTCCCTTGCAGAGGTGTTGTAAAGCACCTGGTGCATCAGTCTAAACACTTCAGGACTGTATAAAGCAAACAGAAAGATCCCCGTGGGTTTTTCTCTGGTTACTACATTTTAGAAGAATTAACTACTGTATCTAAACTGTGGGTATGTACAAGGATAGCATCTGTGGAGCCCTGTCACTTACTTGCCCGGATATGGCTAGACTTAAGTAATCTTGCAATTTCAACATAGAATCAGTGGAATAAATTTTTTCTGCAGAGCAGTGTGAGCAGAGATTTTACAGAGCATAACAGCAGCACAACTGCAGCCTGTAGAAAAGAGGGAAACAGGACAACGCAAATAGATTTTCCTTTGAAATGGTGCTTTTGAATTATAAACATACAGCTGGAAGTGCCAAAATGCCCTCTGGACAGCACCTTGCTCTGCCAGTCATAGAAGGTGGGGAAACATGCTTTGGCTTTTTCTGCATCAGACAAAATAACCCCACCATTGTGGTGGCTGTTGGGACCACAGCCCAAGATTTCCAGTCCACCCCTGTGCTTAAAGAGCAGGTCAGACAAAAATAGAGGGGACTGGATGGTGATAGATCCATTTCAAGGCAATTTTCAATGTATGTCTACCTTAAAAGAAGATCCCATTGGGAAGAAAACATGATACTTGACTTCTTTATCATGGAGGTGGCAAAATCCACATTCTGAAGTAAAGCTGAATCTTACATCTTAAGAAAAGTCTAAAATACAGTTGTGGGACAAATTTTCAAGGCTTTATTCTTTCTAATTCTGCACAGGATTTGTCCATCCTTCACCCCCCTCAGTGTCAGATTTCTCAAATGGGGCAACTATAAACTTCATGTCAGGTCCTACCCCAAGCCATGCAGAGTGGGAGAAGCATTGCCCTTCCTTTGAGACATCCTTTGGAACCAGTGCAACCCCATAACAGTTTTCAACCCTGACAAAGTCTCTTTTCAAAGAGGTTCAAAATGTTCTGATTGTCAAGAAACGTGTGAACTAATAAAGCTTCAGTTTACATAGCATTATAATAGGATTTTGGCTTCCTCACGGACTAGACAAACTCAGTCTGAGAACTTGCTATCAGAAATAGTTGACTTTCTAACAGGCATTGTTTCCGATAAAGGGTTTTTGCTCTTGACAAAACCAGCGTGTATTAAGTGACTCATAGCTGTGTAATATTATTGCCTGGTTTCATAACACACTCTCCTGTTACACTGGACTTCACAGAAGCAGCACAATAAAATTCAGAAGTTGATCTCCTCTGTACTGCAGACTTCTGTTGACACAATTATATTGGTCAGGAGAGGCAAGAGGTGAGATCTCTAGCTGTAGAGCAGCAATCAAGAAAAGCCTGATTGTAAAAAATGTCACAGAAGCCAAAACTGAGCTTTTACCATATCGCTGCATTTGCCTCAGGATGTGGGGGAGAAAATGAAGGATATACTTTCCCATTCCAAATACCTTAAACCTTCTAGTTCTGTCTTTTCAGGGGGCAAAATCTGGAAGGCACCTTGATATTTGAAACATGAAGTGTTTTATGAGTTAAAGCTTGATTTAGGTCTTCTCTCTCAAAAACTCAAAAGCTCCAATCATTTAGACCACAGGAAACTTGCCAGCTGTGGAAATACTAAGGCTTTTACTGCATGCAAGTGAGCTGATCTGACTCCATCTGCTAAAATGGTAAATTTTTGCATATTTTTGTTTTGACTGATACCCAATCCTGAGTACTTTGTAAGGCAGTTACACGTGCAAGCCTGGTGAAAACTATTCAGCCCTCACCAGCTCTGCAAGGTGAGCAGTTCTTTAGAGGAAAGTGACAGGGTGGGTCTTCGTGACTTATCTGCAGAGACACAAAGTTTGTAAACCTCAGCCTTGCTCTGTCATCCGAAATGTTATTAAAAGCAAGAAGCTGTAGCTTTTCTGGTCATCTTGGGAAAATAGGTGAAATGTATAAAGGGAGGGCATATACATTCCAGTGAAATTATTTTAATTGATGGGCTACTAATATTCTGCAATTCAGCATTGGATTGATTTTATAAATCTTGCCATTAGACTTTCCTGTTTTCACTTTTTATAGCTACTAAGTGTTTGGAAGTCTTAGTAGATTAAAACTTCAGAAAACATAGAAAACCTCTCTCTGAAGCCACTCCTTTCTTCTTATGGAACATTTAGAACTAGAATAACAAAAAAATTCTAGGAATAAACCCCTGTGGTGTGTCAGTGTGAAATATCATCAGTGGGAACTCAAAGATTGTGTAGTCTCAGGAGGAGCAAGAGAACACAATTTAATTAAAACTCCTTATTTTAATTGCAAAATGGTATCATTTTTTAGTCCAATCTTTGGTAGGAAAAAAACCCATGAACTGGATTGCGGCCAAGTATGATGGATGATTCTTGCTATTACACAACAGTTTAGGAGGGAATCGTGGAATCTTGCAGTAATTTCATGGAAGGGACTGCTGGAGGTCACCTAACCCAGCCCTGCCCTCAGAAACATTGCATAATTCTATTTCCAACCAAAACTGGGGAGAAACCAGGGCAGGAAGGAGGTCATCTTCACTCAGGGGAGCAGCTCTGGTGCCCACATGATTGCTAGAGAAGCACTCCAGTGCCATGCACAAAGGGGTTGCCCAAACTGGGGGAACCTCAGGGGAACAGAGGGAGTTGCCAGGAGCACACAGCTCATGGGACAGGAGCTGATGGGGCCCAAGTCAGGAATAGTAATGTGCAAGCTCCCCTCCCATGTTAAAGAGGCCCTTAGGGAGCCCTGTGGACCAGGAGCACTGCCAGCACGGCAGAGTGAACAAGACAGTGTGGTAGCCAGGGCAAGCCTACACAAAATCCTAAAGAGCCAGGGACAGGCTGTCCCCACGTGCCAGAAGATGAGACTGCAGGGAAAAAGACTGGCCTTGCTCAACAGAGAGCTTTGGCTGGAACTCGGTGAAAAAATGAGGAGTTAATGACCTCAGGAAGAGGGGGCAAACCAGAAGAACTACAAGGATGTTGTGAGTCTGTACAGGAAGAAAATTAAAAGGACCAAAGCCCAATCAGAATTTAATCTCACCACTGTCATAAAGGACAACAAAAATTGTTTTTACAATTACATCAGTAACAGAAGGAGAATCTCCATCCTTTATTGCATGGCTTGGATGGGCCAAGAGCATCCTGGCTCATCCCAGCCATGGTGTGACACAGCCCCAGGGCAGTGCCTGTCCCCTGTGCTGGCTCTGCTGAGACACCTCCAGCCCTGGGGACAGCTCTGGGCCCCTCAGGACAAGAGAGACACTGAGGGGCTGGAGCTGTCCAGGGAAGGGAACGGAGCTGGGAAGGGGCTGAGCCCCAGGAGAGGCTGAGGGAGCTGGGAAAGGGCTCAGCCTGGAGAAAAGGAGGCTCAGGAGGACCTTGTGGCTCTGCACAGCTCCTGACAGGAGGGGACAGCCGGGGGGGTCGGGCTGTGCTCCCAGGGACAGGGACAGGAGGAGAGGGAATGGACTCAAGTTACCCCAGGTGAGGTTTGGATCCGATATTAGGAAAAAGTTTCTTCACCAAAAGGGCTGTCCAGCCCTGGCACAGCTGCCCAGGGCAGTGGTGGAGTTCCCATCCCTGGAGGGATTTCAAAACTGTGTAGATGTGGCACTTGGGGACATCGGTTAGTGGTGGCCTTGGCAGTGCTGGGGGAATGGTCGGACTCAATGTTTTCAGTGGGTTTTTCTAAAATAAATGATTCTGTGATTCTATGATTCTATGATATGACTTCAAGGCAGCCTTCCTATCTATGACTTTTATTCTCCTAGTGTTCAGTACAGAATCTGAACACCTTCCATGGACAGCTGGCAACATAATTTTCGTCTTTTTGAGATGAAAGTAGTTTTCCTCTTTTATATATATATATTATTTGAAAGATCTGATCATCATCCTCTTCTCATGTTGCTGGCAGCACAGACGTAAGTCCAGGTGCCAGCATTATACTGCTAGTGATTACAGCTCTATATTGCAGCCTTAAGAGAGAAAAGACCCTCTATCTACCCATTCTTTTAATGTATATTTTGCTTCCCTTGTTCAGGAAATGCTTTGCCCTCAGTCCTCACAGCTCAGTTATTTAAAATGTGGTCGTAGACTCTTTAAAGACAAGAAGGGACAGGACCTCAGTTTTTTGTTTTGCCTCAAAGACTTGGACATTCCAGTCTGCACAGAGCTTTGTGAAATAATTCTGGGACTTCTGTCAGGTTTGATTTACGACAACATGTGTCAGATGTAATTGCACCATCACTCTATCCATTCATTACCAGTGTTTCTCTCTGCAATGCTCTGCACCAGATCTCCAAGGGACAGAGTGACCTGAGCTTGTTTTTCCAGTGAAAAACAGGATTAGATGTCCTCATTCCATCAAGCTTTGCAGATTAGTGACCAGCCTGAAACTGAGGGTATGGTCAGAGAGTACAAAGCTGCATTAAAAGGAGATGCTGGGAATACCCTTGCCCAAGTCTGCCCCATGTACTGAATCACAGTTCCTGCTGAGAAGGCTTGAAGCAGCCCTTCCCTGTGGATATGTTCTTTGTACAAAAATCTAACACACCCTCAGCACCTCTGGGATGCATTTTGTGGGTACACCAATTTTGCTGAGTACTGGATCTAAGATCTTTGAACCATGATGTATTTCACAGTAATAGGCAACTCATGGGACTCCCGAATTGGTTTTATCCAAAAATCTGTGCTTCCAACCTTTTTTTCTTCCATACTTATCAGTAAGAAGTTTTTGATCAGTGCCAAAACACTCTTTTTTGATGAAAAATTGAGGAGATATAATTGTGGATCCGATGCCTCAGATCAGCATTGCTGTAATAACCAAACTCATAAAAACTTAGCTCTTACTGGTGGTTTAAATTTGTAGTCAAAACACAAGGTTGGTAGGTTTGGGTTTTTTTTTTTCCTTTCTTCTACTTAGCTTTGAGATTTGATCTCTCCTCTGCTTTAGATTTCTCTGCAGCCATAAATCTAAATAACTGTCAGGATATCATGGCAGGTTCATCACTGAGCAATGACTGAAGCTCAAATACTGAATTTAATTAACATTGGACAACATTTGCGAGAGGGAAAATTTTTCTTAAAATAAAATTTACTTTTTCTCCTCTGAAACACTTAATTCTCTTGAGAAGTTGTTGGGTTTTTTTTCTTTTTTTTTCTTTT
>VZRL01006360.1:272219-390462 GCA_013397895.1 Origma solitaria
TTTTTTTTTTTTAAGCTAAAGTCCTGAATTTGAACTCTAAATAGTTTAGTCCCAAACAGCATTCTGTACCTTGGATGAATTTCAGGTGTTTTAATCCCAGGTAGGCATCATAGAATGTCACAAATTTATAGAATATTTCAGGTTGCAATGGAACCTCTGAAGGTAATCTGTCCAATCTCTTGCTCAGAGCAAGTTATGCTTCAAAGTTAGATCCAATACATCAGGGTCTTGCTCAACCAAGTCCTGAAAATCTCTGAGGAAGAAGAACTGCAGAACTGTTTTCATGTGTAGCCATGCTCAAAGTGCAAAAGATTTTATCCTGTCCAGGGGGTATTTCCTTTGCTGCATCTGGTGATGCCCTCTGAGAAGAACCTGGATCTCTCATACTGATAAATCCTTTTTTGTAGTCAAAGACTCTGTTTAGATAGCACTTCACTTTTTGCCCTGGCTTAGCACTTCTGTTTCCATGCAAACCAAAAGGTCTCCAGAAACAGGAAGGGAAAATTGGTCTCCTGAGGTACGCCACTTCATTTTGGGTTTGGGTTTGGTTTTGTGTCATTCCATTCACCCCTGTATTAAAATGCCTTTGGGCAATATGTTGAAATGAGCAACTTAAATGGCCTCTTTTGAATCATCTGAATTCTTCACTATTTTTTGTAAAGTGAAACAGGAAAAATCTGGGATCAGTGTGGTGACAAAAGCAAACTTTGTCCACCTTTAGAGGTGTTCCACAGTCCATAAAAACAACATAGGAGTAGGACTTCAATAATTCTTGAGAGACTTCCAACTCAGGTTATTCTATGGAAAGTAAAATTTTTGTCTCTTGCACAAACAAAAAGTTGAACTAAACTAAAGTCTTTCACATCCTACTTGTCAGATGGATGGAGACATTTTAGTCCATCCTATGAAATCTTTCAGTATTAAAGAGTTTCAGCATCTGGATCTGGGACACACATGAAGATGAAAATGAAGAATAAACCATGAAATATGTACATTTATGCAAAAAAACCTCAACAACCCTAGAAACATAAAGCCTTGGATAAATGGAAAAGCTAAAAATTCAAAACCAAAGAAAGGCTGAAATTCTGGCATCAGGTTGTGCAGCTCCTCACCACAAGATGTCATTGGGGCCAAGAAATTAGTGAGGTCTGCTCAAGCAACAGGGATATCCAGAATGATCAAGGGATGCAAGACTTCATGTTTCAGGGTTACCAATCTGTAACTGCTATGATTTAGGATGAAACGCTCACTGAGAACAAATTACACAACCTCTGCCTTCTACAGACTTAGTTCACATTCCTCAGGGGCATCTGACCCAGGTTGTTGCTGGAGACTGGATGCTCACTAGCTAGTCTGTATGTCTGATCCAGTCTGGCACTTCTTTGTTATGGCTCTTGATTTGAGCTTTTGTTTGTTTGTTTGTTTGTTTTTTTCTTAGCTGTGGTAAAACATAACCAGAGAAAAGTATTAAACTGTTCCTCTTGCCCTTGAGCACCTCCCATGCACAGAATGGTGGAGAAAGCAGAGCTATCCAGCACCATGATGTCTCTGGAGGTAGAATTCTCCAGGACAAGTGGCCATTGCCATTTTCCTCCTCTGTTTCAGCCATTCTGCTAGCCATGAAGCCATACATTCAAAATTAACACATTTATCACCATCCTCTTTGCGCACCCATGCAGTCCATCCCCATTCTCTTGCCGAACTGCCTTGATTTCCTTAACTGCAGAGCAAATTCAACTCAGGGGTTTCAAACCTCATAGAATTCCACTGATTTGGAGAGAATGACAAGCACCCATAGCATCATTCCTCTTCCTACTGCATCACCCACCACTCCCTCACTTTGTCTTTGTTTCTGGTAGGCTGCACAGAGCTCTGGGATAGATCACAGCTCCATTGTGTATGGAGATTATTTTCACCTAACCTCCAGCACTGTGTTAATTTTAGTACTCCCTGCTGTGGATTTGAATCACTGGGACAATTTTGCTTGCCATGTAACTCGAACTAAGTCTGTGCAGAGTGCAGAATAGATTGAGAATACTATTTTTATATCTTAAAGATCATTGTTCTTTTAAATATCACATGAGTTCTAAATATTTAGCTGAAGATGATTGATATGTCTATTTTCCGTACAGTATAACACAACTTAGTGGAGTCATAAGATTTCTGCCAACACATTATAGGATTTGGAATCTAAGTAACTCTTAGATTACTGGCATCCATGTCTCCCACCACAAGTGATCAAATATCATGGTGGCAGCTATGACATAAATCACAAGAGAATCTCTCTCTATCTGTCATTGCTATAACTAGGTTCCAGGAAAAGGAAAACACTATCTACAAGCAGGTAAAATCCACACCATTTATACCCTGAGGTTTCAGGCCCAACAGTTTAATTGCAATGGCAATATTACACCACACAATAATTTGTTCAGAACTGAAAAAAAAAAACAAACCACTTGTGTTTTGCTTTTGAAGGCACCCTTCGATGTCCACATCTGTCCCTGGCTGATTGAGGCTGACTGTATGCTAGAAATATTCGACTGTGTTGATTCCTCCCCATCAGCTCCACAAGACAGTGATTATATTCGGGGGATGATGCATGTAAAGCTTGAGACTTTCAGGTAAGCTGAGGTTTTAGACAACCTTATTCTTTCAGATCTTTTTGATGCTACATTAGGGTAGTGTTTTCATTAGTAGGATGGTATCATTGAAGTCAGAGGATTTCTCAAAAGAGAGGAGAGCAGTCCAGGTGACTCTACTCATGCAGACCAGGTTTATTTAGGTTTCATCAGCAGCATCACAGGTTGCTTCTGCTCACAGCTATAGCTAAATATCTTTTCTTGAACTGATAACTATTCACTAAAATAGTTGATGGGACTTGTCTTATGTGGAAAAAATACACTGTGAAAAGATACAAGAAATTCCCTTGAAGTGCAAATTTATCTTCTTTTGCTTCTACCACTCTATAAATGTGGACGCATAACCAAAATCTCAACATTTACAATTTTCAATCCAAGGTAAAGTATCAAATGCAGCAGCACTGGTGAAATAGCTCCTACACTTCACTCTGTTCAATGTTGACAACTATGAAGCTCTCTGGTGCATGGAGGACAGATCAAATCTCCAAAGAAGAGCTATCACCATGGCCTTGTTCTAGTCCAACCCCCATGACATGTCTCCTGTTAACCCCTCTGCCCTCTGAAAAGTGGTCCTAAGGACAGACCATATCCATGCCCAACACCTTGTGAACAGCAGCACTGCAGGGGCACCTTGCCCAAAGTACTTCAAACCCTGACCGAATTGCCAACAAACCCTGTGGGAGCAGAGGATTCACTCCAAAGAACACAAAGACTATTCAAAAAGGATTTATATGTTGATTTTGACAGAAAAAGGAGAGCCTGCTTCTGACTCACCTTGAAGTACAGAGTGATGTCAAGAATGGTTTGCCACACTGTGTGCTGTGTTCTGCTGGGACTGAACCACTCTGCTCATTGAGAGCTTGACACCATCTGAGTCATCAGAAATGGTTTCCATGGACAAATGCATTTCAAGCGTCAAAATACTGAAGTTCTCTGTATGAAGTGTTTGTGAGTATTCCTCCAAGAGTTTGATATTTGGATTCAATAGCTGAAATGAATGACGAAATTCTCTATGCTGTCACATACTAAGAAGGAAATGTGAAATGCTGATATGATGTTGAAGCTAAGGCAAGGGGATTCAAAGGTTATTCTGTTGCACTTTTTCATCTGGTGAGGATTTCAGACTGAGCTAATTACCATAGTACCTGAACACTTAATAGACTGTGCCAAATTTGTTAGTGATCTCAGTAATAAGCTGAGTACAGAAACGTCCCTATAAGGTCTCAAAATATCTCCAACACACAGGTGAAAACAGGGCTAATGGGTGCAGTCCACATTGGACTGGAAAATCTGTGTTTAGTTTCTTAAATAAATGGCTTGTTGAGAATTTTCTCCCCCCTACTCATTACCTTCTCAGTTTGGCTCAGGAGAGAAAGCGCAAGTGTGTGTGCACGGGGCACAGTCAGAACAACCGGGTCTCTGAGAATTACTGCAGTACAAGTGTCTTAGATTACATGGAAGGTGTAACCAATAGTGTGTATTCTATTACCATCTCCGTAAGCTGTTAAAACAGGTAGGGCAGTGCTCTTTATCCTCTCCATGACCAGGCCCTGCTAACACCATTGAGGGGCTATCTCTGCTCATGGACCATCAAGGTCTCCGGGAGTGATTCACAGATTCCATCAGTGCATTGTGAGATACCCCGCCCAGAGGAGAGGGACTGAACATTCCTGCCTGCTTATAAACTGAGACCCTGGAACACTGGACTACCTTTCCCACTGGATTTCCAGAGGAGAAGAGCTCAAGAGCCACCACTGGATTCCCAGAGACTGATGAGAGCTTTCCACAAGATCACCACTTCAACAACACCACATCCATCACTCCAACAGGACTGCAGCCACCATTTTAACTGGACTGCTAGCACCATCCTAACAGGGTGGCAAGTTGTATTCTGACTTTGGCAGTTTAAACCATTGTTTCTGCATTATTGCCTTGTTCTAAATATTAATAAAGAACTATTATTCCTTTTTCCCCATATCTTTTGCTTGAGAGCCCCTTGATTTCAATGTTATAATAATTCGGAGGGAAAAGGGGTTATATTCTCTATTCCAAGGGAGATTCCTGACTTCCTTGGCAGACATCTGTCTTTCAAACCTAGACAACAAGGAATAGTTTGTTTCATAATTCCTAAGCTGGAGAAGTTGAGGATGACTGATGTAAACACATCAGCAGGGTTTGGGCTTGGGAAAGAAGGGCTAAATTCTTTTGAGTTTATTGTGTCTCCATTCACCTGATTTCATTCTATAAAGAAGACATGAGTCCTCAGCAAATAAGTTATATTTTGTGCTAAACAAAAAGAAAAAAAACTTGCTAAAAGAGAAAAGCTGTTTTTTTTTCTATCCCGAGTTTTGACTACTGGTACAGTATTAGCTTAATATTCAGCAGCAGATAGTCTAATTTATAGAAATAGGTGCTCAGAAGCTTTGAAATGTATTTTTTTTACACTGTTCTTCACAAAAAAAGATTATGAGTTTAGAATCTGGCCACAGACCTATAACATTTATTTTATTCTAAACTGTGGGATCAGCCATTTGTGAAAGAAGGAAGAACCATATTGTGTATTTACACAAAGCCCTATACAGGTACCTGTGTCTCAGTTATATCCTCACTATGGTTCTCTGGGTATTCACTCTGGTCAGATGAGGAAACCTTTGTCTTTGTTTCCTGTTTTTTGACATGAGATGCCATCCTCATTTCAGGCCTAAACAGGGTTTGCATCACACTTAGGGGAAGTTTCTCCAGAAATAATATTATGGAGGATCTGTCTGTAGACCTGCAGATCCAAAAGTCAGTCCTGATGGCACCTGGTTATTTATTCATGTGACGGGGTATGAAATTATAAGACTGTATGAATTGCACTGTAGGGGACAAAAAGAAGCAATTTTAAATCAACAAATGCTCCCTTCAGTTTGTGCCACAGCACACACTTATTTTTCATATATTTTTTGCTACATTCATCCCTTTATTAATCTTCATTACATTTCACATTGTAGTTGCTCTGATATTCTCTGAGCTGCTCACACTGATTTATATGTTCCTCAGAATTTGATGCAAATAGGAGGTTTTTCTTATATTTTGAGAGATGTGTATTGACAGAGATGCAAAATTGATATTAAACTAATCCTCTTTGTTGCAATTACAAGTCTCATAGCATAAAGCTTTGGACAAGAACATTAGAAAGTGAAAGGAAATACGTAAAACTCAGCCCAAGGACCTCTTCTACAAAGTGGCTGAGCCATGTTTTTGTTGAATTCAGTAGTATAAAATCAGGGCTCCTGATTTTAGTCCTAGTTTAATTTTTTTGTAAGAGAACTGGTCAAACATTTCTTCATGAAAGAGCAGACTCATGGTTTTAGCTGTTTGCTTTCCTGTGAGGGCATGACCTATAACCCTGGATGTTTGGTAGATTGTTTCAAATGGAATAGAGAATCCATTATACTTAATAATTTTCAATAACTGAAACCAGTGATTGGCTGAGGATTCTGATTATTTCTACACTGACTCTACTTATTTATGAGCTGAATTTTGCAATAATTACTATTGTGCTTTGACAAGAATTAGCTTTCCTGTATTACTCATACTATTATTCATAGTGAATTCTTTTTCTGGTTTATAACCAGTACCTGCTGCTTCCACGATGAAGAGTTTCATGGGTGGGGAAAGCATAACAAAATAATTCTCTCTCTCTTTTAAAAAATTTTTTTCTGTAGCATTGGAACAAACCCACCAACATATTTCTTTCAAAGGAAACCTGAGACTTTATGTATTCAACACATTGTGTGGAACTGTTTCAGAGCTTTGGGTCACAAATGGCTTCTTTCCATTAAAAGTAATGGTGTTATTCCTGGCGATGTGAACTTGCCTGATTTTGCTCACAAGTAGAATCTGCCTGTACATATAAATCAGTCCCCGACATTTCAGTAGAACAGAGGAAGAGCCCTTCTCAAACTTCCCAGCTATATACAGGCAATTTTCTTTAGCACCCTCCACCACTGAGTTTCCATAGCTGTTTTTGTTTTCTTGAACTCAGGATTGAATTGAAAGAAGCAGCTTTGAGAGCCGTCCTTGGGGGCCTCAGAAGTGAGGTTGTGGGGAGAGCAGCTCATGAATAATCTGGGGTCTGCTGGAAAATGCACGCCTGCCCCAGAAATGCACGATTAGCACTGGCTCAACCAGCCCCATTTACAGCTTGTCTGGGACCCCCTCCTTGCCCGCGTCTAGTCAGGCAGGACATGTGGAGAGGTGAAAGTGGCCTCCACTCGGTGCATTCATTCATCAGCGCTTTTACTTTCAGTTTTAAAGACCTCCAAGCACAAACTCTGCCCTGTGGCAATGCTTTTGGAGTCTGCCATTACACAAAGGACGGATCTAATCTGCTGTCTTCACCCTGGATTGAAGCACTCCGTGGCTGGGAAAGATGTGTAGCATTTGGCTTTTTGTCCAGAAAATCAGACCCTCCAAAAGGTCGTGCACACTCACATATACACACACTTACAGTGGCAAAAGGAGATGGAAAAAAAAAACTTCTGCAAGGTTAATCGACTTCAGGGCAAACTTCATCTGAGGACAGCCCCTTGTGCTGATTGCCTCTGTTCATGATTTGGTTGGAGGGGAGTGGATTTGGCACTCAAATAATCAGGCAACAAGGAGGAGTGCAACAGTGGGAGACCTGATTTATGTCACTTGGACATAACAAATGCAGGCAGGGCTCTGGGCACATCACACCCTCTGCTGATGTCAGTAAGGACTATTAAGTGCTGGGCACCTTGGAAAATGAGAATCTCTGTGTAGGTTGTGAAAGACAGACCTGGGGTCCCTAATCGAAGGCTCTCAGTCAAAATTATTCGAAGTATGTAGAAACCAAATTATTACTGGTTTTAATGAAAAATCTAGTGAAAAATCAAATTTTAATGAAGATCCCAGTCCTCAACTTTAACAGAGGAAAATTATGGAGGTGTGAGTATATCAACATATTAGATCAGCCACAGGTCCTAAGCAGATTTTAGGAGAGGTGGTCCACATATATGTATTAGTTTCTAAAGACACTGAGAGAACTTCTGAAAGCTTATCTTTCTATACTGCCTTTTTGATGGAACTTAGTAACCTCTTTTTTTTTGGATAGTTTTTTTCATTTGAAATGGAACACATCAGTGCATTGATTTAATTTAAACAGCCATTTGCTTTCCCCGAGTTGCCTCCTTTTCCTGATGAAGCAACAGAGATTGGAGAGAAGAGGAATGAGTTGCTGAGTGCAGGAGGAGAGTCCCTTCAGGAGGCAAGACCTCAGGAGGCTCCTGCAGATCCTGACCTTGGCCCAGTGCTGCACTGACCCAGCTCTGCGATTTCCACATCAGAGCAGGGCCTCGCTCACACAGCCTGGGAAAAGCATCCTCACAGATGTGTGTGTCAGTGCTGCTGACAGGGAGTCAATACTTGACTATGGAAGACTTTTGGTCATAGGGAAAATTAACATCTCAAAGATGGACTGTTGCAAAAAGCCAGGCTCTAAGAGGAAGCACTAAAGATTCACACACAGCTTCAAAGAACAATGATTAGTCGTTATTTATATTATAAGAGTACCTGGAGATCTCAGTTGGACTCAGCGTCTTGTTTTGCTGGCTCCTCTCCACTTCCTCTCTAATGTTTCTCACAAAATTCACCTTTAACTATTACCAAAGCACTTCTGAGAATACATTGTTTTATGGCCAAAATCTATTCCTCCAGAAATGTCCAGTCCTGGCCACCGTCTTATCACCCACATATAATTTGTTCAGTTTTAAGGTTTCACCCTATCTGCAGATGGATTAACAAATTGCAAGGACCAGTAATTGTAACCCAGACTAAGTCCAACAACCTCTTCTAAAGGGTGGTAGAAGAAGAAAATAAATGGAAAAAGCATCAGCTTGAAATTTCTCCTCCAAGGACCATATTAAAATTTATAGATTAAAAAAAATTATATCATGTATCATAATGAAGCCAAATCAGCAGTTTTGGCCTTGCTTCTCTAAGCAGAAAGGTTTTGCTGTCTGACTTCTCCTTGGCTGCCTTTCTAGGCCTGAGGTTCACAGCTGCATTGAAACGGAGCAAGTCCAATAATGTCATTTGTTTTTTACTTAAAAAAAAAAAAAAAAGAGAAAAAAAGAGAAAGAGAGACATATAAATGGATCATATAAGAAGTGGGCCATTAGCGGACTTTAGTCTGACCATGGCTAGAAGTGCAGATGGTTCAGAGGAGCACAGCCAACTTGGCGTTTATATAAGCTATCTTGTATCTCCCTCTTTTTTCCTTACACTGGCACTCAGATTGATTAAGAGGTCAAATAAAGGCTGCCTCAGTGTGAGAGTGTGCATGATGTATGACAAAAAATCCCGTCTCACCGTTCAGGCTTTCTAAACAACATAAAAGCCAAATCAATATATAAACTAATTCTCAGCCTGTTTAAGCCTTTTCTTCCTGAAAGCCGTATGGACCTTTTCCTCTCTCACTTGTTTTTTCTTTTCTTTTTTTTTCTCCTTCTTTTTATCTTTTCAAATGTCCCAATGTCAAAGTGGCAAATGAAGACCAGTAGTGGAATGTGAATATAAGGAGGTAGAATACGAACATCCCTTTTAGTAAAACAGGTGAAAATTACTCTATATTCAATAGAAAATAAATATTCTCCAACAAATGTCTTTTCTAAATTATAAGCAACGAAAACAAAAAAACAGAGTGTAAAGGACTTTATAAGTGATAGCATCCCATGTGGCAGCCTACCTCCTGCACTGCCTGGCCTTTTTATCCAGGGGTTCTGCATGTACCTGCTTTGCAAAGAACTGAGTCTGTGAAAGAGAATGCAAATTCAGAGATGGATTCTGCAATAATGAAAGTAATGATCTTCATATGAAGTTAAACACATGGCATTTTGGTGGTGTTTAGACATCTGTCTTTCAGCATCTTTGGGGATACAGAATGTCTGGACATAGAACTGGTACCAAAATCACAGGCTCCTAACAAAAAGACCCTCTCCAGGTGTAGCTGGTGACCTGCCCGGCTCCTTGGAACCTCCTGGATGTAGATCATCTCCCCCAAACTTCAGAACCTCAAAGTGGTTCAGCATCTGAAAACCGGGCTAAGCTAGGAGCTTTATTAAAGGCAGGAGCCCACCCCTAAGCAGATCTAAGGGCTCAGGTCTGAAGCAAAGCTCAGGTTGCAATAGCTCAAGCGGGCTGACTGAAGTCCTGCCTGCGCTTTTAATGCTTAATTATCCCAGGTGCCATGGGGATGGATACATTGGAAACAGATGGAGAGGTATTCCTGAGCATCTGAAGATAAGCAGATCAGTTAGACCGGGTTCTGTGGATCTTGTTTGAATAGTTAATCACAGGAACGCAGAGATGAAGAGAACCACATGGGTCACTGAGCTCAGGTCTGTGAAATTTTCTCATTATAATTTACAACCTGGAGAGTATCAAGAGCATGCCAGGTGCTTCATATAGTCAAACAGTCTGACAAGCTGGTATTTATTTTGGAGCCAAAGGAGGCCTGTTGGTTTTACGAATCAAGGTTGTTGTTATTTTTTATTTTGCGTCTGGGAGGTTGCTAATCATTCTGTTTACGCTGTACTTTGTGAGGGGATATTTTTGCTCACCTCTGTTACTGTTGGCTGTGCATCATGGCCTAGCATTTTAATTTAAGAACTGTGATTGTTAAAGACTTACTGATAGCAGCCTTTGAATGTGTTTTTGCTTTGGGCTATTTAGACACATCTACACATACACATAGATACTGGAAATTAACCATAAGTACACATGTGTGTCGTATATGCTTAGGACCCACCCTATGTTCCCAAAATTTGTGCATGGTTTAAATACTTGCATGCATACAGCATAAAAACTCCTTGGAAATTCACGTGAAAGAGAAAATTACCTTATTAACCAAAGCAACTGATCATTGATTTTCCAGACACAAAACCAGAAGGCAACAGATACGCTTTTTTAGCTGTGATTATTGATGCAGTTTAATCACTTGGAGTGTGCACTGAAGAATTAACAGCAGCCTGAAGTTAAAATTGATAACCAAATTTCTTATTTACTGAGTATAAGTTTACATGACAAAACCACATTGTTATGTCTGCTTTAAGGAAAAGTCTGTCAGGGAGTTTGACATATTGGTACAAGTTTCCCTATAAGTATCCCAGAGAAAGCCAGTGTAGATGATTTTAGAAGCATTTATTGGACTATAAAAAGTGAAGATTATGAATAGGTCAATATTTTTTGAAAGGTGTTAATATAAAACAGTGCTAAAAGATTCAGAAATGATCAGTAGATATTTTAAGCTTGCAGCTGACAAAAAGTGACATCTGATAAAGATGGAGATAAAAATATCAATAAAAGATGTTATCTACACTATACCATCCATTTATTTGTTTGAGTTAACAACAGATTAGATTATTGACTATAAATAATTTTGTAGTCCTTGGTAAATTATTAATGGGCATACCCTTAAAAAAGGCTTTTATTCATATTATTTGCATATGAAAAAGTTCTTTCTGAAATATAAAGTGCTCAACATGTTCACTGGGCAATTTTTGTCTAGTAATGAAATGTCTCTGAAATCTGGCCAAGAATAACAAATTTAAATCAGTGAAAATAACTTTGTAGCCACCAATATAATCAGATGAGCTAATCTTCTGAAAATAGGCATAGAATGGTAAAAAACAGGCTTGGTAGGATGTTTCTTGCAGCATTAATTTTTCAGGAGTATTTTTAGATAACCAGTGCAAGAAGGTATAGCAGGAAGGATTTAAAGGTAATTTGGCTCAGGTACTAAACTTTTCCACAATGTCACCAGAAAAGTCAGAGATACAGTTCAAAGCCATCTGAGAAAACCCTCAAAGGTAATCCTTGGATATACAGCTGAAAACACAAGTTCTCATGGGTAAGCAGAAATTAATTTTCCAGGCAATAAATTACAACAATGGGCCAGAGGATGATGGCAGATAGGCATGGCAGGCATCTGCCACACAGAAATACACAGGTGAGCTGGACCTGAGCTACTGTGCCAAGACTTCCAGTTTATTACAAGAAACAGAATCCAAAAGAGGCACAGAAAGCTGAGAGATTCCTGTTAGCCCTCCCTCCAGGACCAGTAAAGATCTGTTTTGGTGGGACAGGCTGCCTAATGGATTGCTCCTTAGCTTTTTAGTAACACAGAAGTGTCCAGCACATTAAGAGATGATGTACTACCAGCTTGTAAATGACAGATTGTTCATTACAGGGCTTCAGAGAAGTTAATAATCATGATAATGGACCACGAGTCACAAGTGTCTCTTGTATACCACTTTTTCACTTTTATAGACAAGTACAAACTTAGCATACCAAACTCTTGTACTACACAGTCAAGTGGGAGAATCAATTAAGCTGGTAGAAAGGTTTTGCAGCGAAAACTGAGGAAAAAGTTTACCCAGCACACTCCTCTGCCTTTGTCAGATTTCCAGAGGGCTGGGGAAGGAAGAGAAGCTTCTTTACACAGAATAGCTAACAAGCCTTTGAAGATAAAGGCAATTAACTCTGAAGCGCCATTTAACCCATTTGTTATAAAAGATCTCAATCTAGTAGACTAAAATGATAACAAAAAGAATGACACGGGAAAGACCCAGCAGAAAAAAAGCTGAGTTTTCAGAGAATTGACAGTAGGGATTATTTACAGGGGTAAAAAAAGACCTGTTTTTAAAGGACAATCAGGAAGGTTGCTATCCATTGCCACATCTTCATTCTCCTTTTCTCCCACTACTATGGAGTGAAAATCAGTCCCCATTTCTAATTATTCACAATTACTCTAATTATTCCTTTAGAATCATCAGAGAAAATAAAAGTAACAACATAAACTGCAACACCAAAAACAATTACTAAGACTTTCAGCAGGCCTCCATCTAGATGCCACGAATTTTTACTGAAATGCAGCCTTACAGACACCATGGGAGTTCTTCAAGAATGCAAATATTGGGATGAGTGATAGGAAGATGTCCAGTCTTATGCAGAAACACTGAGAGTGTGAAAGAGCACCAAGTCTCAGCTCTGTCACTTTCCCTATCAATCACTTCCAGTATCAAATTTTATCTTGTAGGCACTAGATCCTGGCGTGTGTATGTTCACAAGACTGGGTGGCTTCTCACACGTTTTCCATGTGAGAAGCCTTTTAAGTGATCAAGAAACTTTTCCCTTTTTAAGAGGAGAGGAGTGAGTTCCTCAGTCTCTGCAGTGCACCATCTTGGAATGGATATTAGGAAAAATTTCCTTGCTGAAAGGGTGGTCAAGCCCTGGGATAGGCTGAATAGGGGATTGATGGAATTGTCATCCCTGGCACTATTGGAAAAAACGTGTGTGTGGCACTTGGTGACATGGTTTAGCAGCGAGTGTGGCAGTGCTGGGTTAACAGTTGGACTCCATGACCTCAGAGGTCTTCTCCAACCTTTTCTATTATTCTATGATGTACAATTCAACATTTTAGGTTATTGTTATCCACGACAGCTTCTGGGTCCCTTGTGGGTCCCTTCCAGCTCAGGTTATTCTATAATTTTTACTTAAAATATGCATGGGCAGGATAGGACAGGGAGGCTTTGTAGAGACAAATTTTGGCTTTCACTTAATCTAAGACAAATTGATCTAGGACTGATTCAGGGTACTGCTAAAATTCTGGTTTGGTATTGTGTTATGCCAGCCTATTTTTGACTTCATACTTGTTAAAAGGAAAATATGTTAAAATATTAATTATTATGCTATTTTAAAGTCATGTAGTCTTGAGTATAAGAAAACGGTCAATGCCTTAGATGGACAGAGGCCTTTTGTCATGAATGAAACACTTTTCCAATCTCTTTTGCTGTTCTGTAATTTTCTGATGTAGGGAAAAACTCCAGTGTTTAATATATTTGGAAAATCTTTCTTCCTAGTAAATCTTGGAGCTTCTTGCCAGAGCTCATGGGTCCAAAATTGACCCCACCAGTTTTAAAGTACTTATGTGATCTCCCTAGTTCTTCAGGCTCTGGGTTTTGTTGCTAGATGGGAGAGTGCAAGATGAATGCATTTAGAAGCTGCATTTCAGCTGAGATATCCTTTTCACCTGTATCTGGATCTGGAAATATGTTTTGGGACAAGCAGGTGGAATACATTCAGAGCTAAACACACACCCTGTGATCCTTTATATGGTGAATACTGCCCTTTATGGATATATTATGGAGTCAGGATTTTTCCACCCGCACTATAATGGAAACTGGATCTTTTATTACAAGTGAAAAACTGCAGCATTTTTAAGAGCAAATAATCCAGTCCAGAAAGTAAAATATCTTTCCACATTAAACTTAAACTTCTTGGGTAATGCTGATGAACAGAAAATTCTTTTTTTCTACAAAGAATATATCTTAAAATAATTTTTGCTATTTATCCAATTCTTCTACAATTTGATTGTAGGCTATTAGATGAGATGGAAAATAAAATGTCTTTATTAATGGATCCATTTAATAACAATTAATGTCAAAATTGACAGCTTGTCCTTCTAGACCAAGTGGCCGACAGTAAATGAAGTAGTTAACAACACAGAGATCTTCCTTGGTTTCCAAAGCCCCATGATGCTGCTTAGAGACTTTTGGACCAACTTCAGCTTTGCTGTTTTTAAGCAGTTTATCCAGTGCGTAATGTTTTAGACTCTTCCAGAGACATAAAAGGACAGCTGGTATTGCTGATCTGTTTGTTTATCCTCCTGCTATTAAATTCATTATATTCTAATGAATTCATTTTAAACTGAGGCTGTTCACTAGCTCTGCTCTTGTTGCTGTCAATGTAAGTCAATGCTGCTCTCATCTGAAGACTCTGATGTGTAAATTACTTGCTACCAATGCTCTGACTTTATGTGTAGGCTGAGACTGTCAAACACTGGACAGACACACTAGCAACCTAAATTTTACTGAGTCCGGAGTTAGAAAAAAGATCATACATAATCAGAGTGTAGATTGTCAGTGTAATGTAGTCTACGGTAACAAAATTCTGACTCTCCTCACATCCAAGCAGAGCTAAATAGCAAGGAAAATCCAGTCAGTAATGCAAGCAATTATATCTGTTTTCCTGCAGATAATTTATGTGTTATAACAATACAGGAAGGCTACCATCCCTGCTTGTAATCACAGGCTGAGGCTATTTTATAAACAGTGAAACCACCCATTGCTGTTGTCCATCATTTATTACTCACCTAATAAATACTTCAATTACATTTAATAAGTAATGTATTCAGGCTCAGTGAAGTGATAATTCTTTAAATTAATTATTAAATTCATGCAAAAAGGTTTTATTGCAAGCACTACTAAAGGAAATTTCTGTCTTTAATCTAAAGTGATTATTCATTATGTGCAGTAAAAGGCTCTATTTGCATATTATTAGTGAGGTAACCTTTAGCCTTCCTGGCAACAATAAAGATGCATCTCGATGTTGCTGTGCATTAATGTTCTTGGTTAGCCTTCCAAAACTAAAGTGATGATAAACAATATGCAATAAAATCTTTGTTTATGGCCTTCTACCAGCTGCTTTTTGATATCTCAAATATACTACAATGACAAAATGTCCAGTAAATGTATTACAGCAAGTTGTTAAAAGGTGTTGCCTGCAGATGGTTAGTTGATGGGAAACAGTAAAAGTGGAACCAATTAATGCCCTGGAGATCTGAGTAGTAAATTCATCTCAAACAGACTTTTTAAAAGCCCTCTCTCTGATGGTCTCCTATGAGCTGTGCTGCCCTGTATTGCTGCTGTCCTTGCCTGCTACCCAGCAGAGACTCTGAGAGTTAGCCTTGCACTTTGGCAGGGCTCATTTCCCCAGACAGGATTTTCTCCTGCCTTGAGCAACTCTCGGTACTCACATAAGGAGTTTCTCACACCATCACATGCCTGCCCTAACCTAGATGTCACAAAGAGGAAAAACTTGCTGTGGAGGTGAGTCCCACTGATTTTCATTGAAAGAAGCCAGAGTGACTCCTCTTTTCACCCTTTTCATCTTTCTTTCTTTTCCTCTTAAATCCTTAAAGCAAAAATTCACAGGGATCCTTAAAGCAAAAGTGACCCAGGTTGGTGAGTCCATATGGGCTGTGGTTCAGAGCTGTGGAGTTTAGCAGCTCAGGGCTGGGATGATCTGTCCTGTGGATAGAAGATCTATCCTGTGGAGGCAGGGGTATCCTGGAGCTGAGCCCACAGGCTAGTGTAGGCTGAGCTCTGAGTGCCACTGATTCACAGTGCAGCCTGAAACCAACCTTGAAAGTCAACCTCAGTGGCTTCAATGAGCTCATCTGGCCGAGAGATGACTGTACTGTCTGGATTCTCCAGGTCTTGGCGCTTCAGCCCTTCATCCATGGATCCTTCTAAGGCCTGACTGCTGTGGTCTTGGATATGTATCTAGTCTAGGATTCTGTTTGGCAGGGAAACTCTGATCTGTTCTCCCCTCTGAGGTGTTTTCTTTTCAGAGGTGCCATTTCACAGCGTGGTGTTATAATCAAAGCTTGTATTTCGTCCAGGCACATAAGCAGTGAAGATAACACCCTCCAACCATGTCATGAGCGATGAGGAGCACAGGCAGGAGCAGACCACGATCCTTTCCTGGGATAAACACAGACACTGAGCATCCCTATGCCATCTGAAGCTAGACTTTTTACTATGTGGTCTGGATGATGGAAATCTAGGCAGCATATAGGTCCTCAAAGAGCTTTTATTTGTGTCCTGAGAGCCAGTGATTGGAAAAAAAGAAAAGGGAAAAATTACAACTATTAAATTATGATCATGTTGCTCCTCCTACAAGTCTATACTCTCAACCACAGTGAGATTTTTAATGCATGTTCCCCACGTCTCACTTTGTTTTCACCCTCCTCTTTTAAGATGCTAAAAAATAGTCTCCAGAGAGACAAAACAGAAGCCAAAAATTGACCATGTGTTTCTTTGAACAATAGGCCAGGTGAAAACACTTTTTTTTTTTTTTTTTTTTGGCAGGTGTAACTTGCCTTTTCTTCTTCTATCTGCCTGTACAGGCCAAATACAGGTTATTTCACCTGACAGGTGCCTGGAGGTCAGACTGACCCTTAAATTTCCTTCCAAAAGATAACATTCTATGATTTCTGAAAACTAAATTCATGTATTGCATCCCAGCTGGGAGCTCACTATTTTAAAGCCGATGGAAATTCAGTAAATCTACACGAGGAAAACACACAATGTTTTCCCATACATTAACTAAGAGGTCAGGTGGGAATATTTTCCTACCGAATGTGAAGTGATAAAATTTTGTTGTCCATTTTTTGGTGGTTATTAAAGAGAAACACCTTCAAAAGCAGTGCAGTGTATCCTGAGGTGTTTTTCTGAGACCAGCAGGATAATTCCCTTTGCAGTGGCCGAGCTCTCTAGTGGAACCCCAGTAAATTAGAGTGAAGTGTCTGAAACTACTGCATTTAACCAGGATGAGTCCTGCCCATTGTAAAATCCAAGCAAAAAGCCTTTAAATTTATAGCTTATTGTGCTTCAGCAGATCAGGGCAAATCACGGAAAAGCATCAGGGTGTTTATTAACCTGTTACTGCCCAGGAGAGGAAATGAGCCTGCCCTACATCAGCTTTTGACCCTGTGTTAGTTGCCATGAGTTAGCTGTGTCGCAGCTCCCTTTCCTGCTCAGGAAGCAAGACCCATTTTGCTCTTTAGCCAGATTTTTTTCTCAGATAAGGATGTTGCAGGAAGAAGCTGCAGGACTCTCTTATCTCCCTTTCCATATCTAATTCCAAATTAAAGGCATTTTCATTTACAAGCTACTCATTAATTCATACAAAAATGAAATATATATCAAATCGCTTCAGACCCTGCTCAGAGATAAGAAAGAATTCAGCATTTTATGGATCCAGGCTCTCTTCCCCCATCCTGCTCATATTCACATCTGTAACACAGAGACCTCTGGTTCACCTTTGAATCACTTATGTTCTCTTCACCATAGCAATCAGCTCAGTCCTACATAAAGAGTAAAGTGCTGACATTTTCAAGCAGCCTAATGTTTCTTGCAGTCATCTAGCAGCCTTTCAAATGTAGAATCCTAGATGCCCTTGCTTTCCTTAATCAGCTAGCAGTGAAAAAGAAAAATGGAATAAAAAGACCTCATATATCCTCTTCCCCCTCCCTCCTGCAATTTGCTGTCTGTCCAAACTAATCCCCCCACATCCCTCCCATTACACAGACGCAGTGAGATCTCCGAACACAAATGTTGTAAACCTCAACATAACTTCACCAATTCACACTAAGGGAAATAAATTTAATTCACTCAGCTTCTCATCATCTTACGGCCCCTTTAGGGCTAATCATCTGTATTAACTTTCTCTGGAGTCTTTCTAATGTCTAAGTGCCGCTGACTATTTTGTAGCCGAAATGCATGTGGCAAGAGAACAAATTGCCCAACAGTGGATTTCTTTTCTACAACAGTGATTTTACTATTTAAAACGAAAGAACCAGGTTTGGAGTGGTGTTGGTTTAAGACTTGGATGGCAGGTTATGTGGCTGACAATAACAATTTCATGCTGGAATTTGTAGTTGATGTATCTTTCCTGAATAAAATTGTCCGTCATTTATGCATCCAGGTAAATTTTATTTCTATTCAAGACCCACAAATTCTCTCCTTGATTTTAAGATAAATCATCCTTTTCTCAGCAACCCAGTTTCTTGAATTACCAAATTTTAACAGTTAACTGGCTTTTTTTTCCCCTTCCCCTCCCCTCCCCTCCCCTTTTTTTTTTGCAGATCTGTAGGAAGTACAGTTTTTAGTAGCTGGTCTTGAATGCTGATAAAAGCTTATGCCTGACTTCAAGCCTGACTGAAATGTGCTTTTCTGAGGTGCTACACAACGTAGACACACTTTTGTTTGAGGCTGTGTATTCAAATTCTTGTTCTTCCACAGATTTAGTGTATTCTTCTGAGTAAGGACTTTGAAGTACTGCTGATCCTATATTTTTTTCTTTACAGTCTGCTTAACATTCTCCTAGGGGCAGGGGTTGTTAGCATGTATTTATACCAGGATGTGAATTGCATACTACAGAAATCAGCAGAATTTATTTTCCTGCTTGTTGACTCCTCACACCTACCTTGCCTTTCTTTCCCTTGACCTGTCGTATTACCCTTTTTGATCTAAGGGTCTCAATCACCGTGGAGAGTTGAACTCCTAGGATTAATCCTCGTCGTCTTGTCTTTTCAATTCTGTTCATCCCTTGGTAACAAGTGCTGTTTAGACATGTTTCTTTATGATATGTCACCACCAGTGTTAAATCTGCATGGCAAAACCAGAACTTGACACCTACCCACTTCTTTCCTCCTCCCTTTTACTCATGGTTTGTAGGCTCTAAAGGGATTACATTTCTAATAGGCATTTATCTGTTCTAATTATATTCTTATTTACCTGGTCTGATTATCAGCTTTTGATCTGAAATCTCTTCTGAGGCAGCCTCTCACTTTTCCCTCTGAATTTATGTAGCATCTGGGGATATGAAGCTTCTACTTTGGGATGAATTCAGATGTGCTGAGTAACACCCTATGGGGTACCACCAGTTTTCAAACAGACCAAGTATAGAAAAAAAATCCCCTTCACTAGAAATCTGATAGTTCTTTTTTTTCTGTTTTCACATGAGGACCTTCCAAGGTATTTAAGGATGACAAAACCTCTTGATCGGGTATTTCCTTTCACAACACAAAGTCCATTTAGGGACTGAAGGAATTTTGAAAATGAATAGACTTAGTTTTAGAAACTAGAATTTTCTTTTGAAGCCCCAAAATTCCCAACCAGTGTTCAATACAGTCAGGTTTCCAGGGCCAGTGGGAGCTAAACCTGGCACCCCAAGCAAGAGTCTCACTTTCTTCTCGCTGGAGGAAGAGTTGCAAAACAAGCAAGTGTTTGGGTTTTCAGACAGCAAACTGCAAAAGTGTGGCTACTGGCATCATTTATGCCTTTCATATTTCATCCAACAATCAATCTCCTTATATCATCAGCTAGGAGAAGAGAGTTTGATGAAAATCATGACTAAGGATGTGAGTGGGAAAAGTGGGGATGGACTATTTGGCTCAGACACAGAAAATCTGTCCATGTTGTGAAGGGCATGTGGTAGTAGAGTTGGGATTTTTCCTTTTTCTCCCTATGCAGCCCTATAGCTTTATTCTTTTCCTCCTGCAATTTCCAGATGATGCAAGTGCTGCTATAAATGATATTTCAACTTTTTATAACTTCAGACACACAGATTACCTCCCCAGCATCCTTTTATTGCTGAGTGTGGGTGAAAAAAAAAAAAAAAAGTTTTAAAAAATGTGCTTTCCACTCATCAGGTTTAGCCTATTCCAGTAAAAGAACTGAGTGGAAAAAGAAAAACAACAATGATTGCTTTGCAATGTTCATACACTTTGAATGTTAGACAACAAGAATGCTCTATAGAGGTATGAGACTCTTCTGTCACCAATCAGTGGTATTTTGGCTTGCTATGATTTCTTCATTGCCTGTCCCAGTCTTGAGCAGGATGTTTCATTCGCAGTAATCTTGTTCTTTTTGGCCTCTTTTCTGATTGATTTAGCTAAATTAATAGCAAATCCACCTGAAAGTCTGGCTTCCAATGATATTTTTATTTGCTTTTCTGGTGAAATTGGGGCTTGTGTTTGATGGATCTGTCTAGGGTGATGAAAAGAAAAGAAAGGTGAAAACAAAAATATCGGAATAAACTTGTTTGCAGGAGTTGTTGAGGCTGGGGCTAGAGAGAAGTCAGGAACCCTATTTTTCATGAGCAAATACTTCCAAGTTCATGCCAACAGCTGGTGCTTCTCTGTTTTGAATAACAGGAATTTGAAGATATTTATCCAGAATTTGCTTTTTGAGTTGGAGGGGTAAAAAGAGGGAAAACAACCCCTCTAATTTCTGAATCAACCTCAGAGCAGGAGCACCTGCTTGCTCCCTGTTACCATTCGCGAAGAGGAGCCCACAGTGGCTGCACTCCTAATTTTGGCACCTCAGTTTAGTGGCTATGGCTGTCTGGAAGGCATCCCAGATTATGTCCTCTTTTCCAGCCTCTTCCATTTCTTCTTACATGAACATAGCTCCTGCAACTGTACAAGCAGGATCACGAATTACTTAAATGTGCTGAAAATGAGGTGTAACAGGGACGCACAAAATGATTCTGTCGAGCATCATTATCACTAGCACCTCAAATAGGTGAGACATGGCTAATTATACCACCCTGTCCTCGGCCTTCAAATTTGTATTTAGGGTAAGAATTCGATTGGATTTGTGAAAAAAAAACCAAAAACCAAAACAAAAACAAAAAACTAAAAAAACAAAAAAAAGCCAAAAACCCCAACAAATTAGCCTATATCAAACAGCCTTCCTTCCTTTAGCCCATCCTTTATTCTTTCTAAGCAATTATCTGCCAGCTAGGGAGAAGACTAGCTCCTGCCTTTTTGTCCCACAGCCCAAAATCTCATGTTCAGTCCCTTTGACATAGACTTGCATATTCTCAGTGATGGGGATATTAATATTTTACTGCTGAGACCACAGTTACGAGGTGATAGGATTAATGCCACATAGTAATGGAGGAGATTGGGAAATGCTCAATAATCTGAATATCTTTTGCCAACCCTGAGGGGACAGGACACGAAACAGCAGGACAAGCTGTGTACTTTAGTTGGTCAAGTATTTTCCAGAAGAATTGTCACTGAAAGTGTTCAAAAAATTTTTAGATGTGGCTCTTGGGGACATGGTTTAGTGATGGAGTGGGCAATGTTAGATTAATGATTGGACTCAATATCAGAAGGCTTTTCCAACCTTAATTATTCCATGGTTTTATGATTCTGAGAGTTCTTTACTGGAAAATGTTGATTCAAGGTCATGAAATGTGCCTTGAGAAGGTTTTGATTTCACTGGACATTTTGACTTGCATCCAGTGGGACTGAAGGGGAAATGTAGGCTCCAGGGAATTACTAAATCACTGACACTGCAAGCAACCAAGGTCTGCGAGACCCAGGTACACAGAGTAAGCATAGGTGTGCAGAGAAAAATGCTCCCTGTAACCTACAGGACTATATCTCTACAGTAAAATGGCCTGCAAGAGAGAAAAAAACCACTTCATCACCTCCCGATATGACCCTTGAAAATCCTGCTTTTGGGGTAAATCAATACTGACAGAGTTACCATTAGTAATATTAGCAACCATAATTTTTGTTATTTCTGGCAAGCATTCATTGCATCAATTTAAAGAAAAAGATAGTGGAAAGTAAGGAGGAGTGACTCAGTTCGTATTAACCTCCTCTTTGTCTTGTAGCACAGATGGAATTCATATGGATAGCTAAAACTGCTGAAAAACATGAAAGATTATTATAAATAGGGCATCAAAAGGTAGAAAATACCAGATAGAATAATTACATTGTCATATTTTTATATGAAAATTATTTTCCAGGCAAACGTTGCCTGTTTGGAGAAGTTGAAAATAACTATAAATACATCCTTCTGCATGTCACGGAACAAAACAATTTTAAAGTTTAAACCCCATTATTTCAGAAGAGCTATTTATTTCAAGTAGGTGGTAATTTTCTTCCCCTCCCCCAGCCCACAGTATTCAGTAGCTATTCACCTCTCACAATTTTCATCTAGCCTGTTCTTTAGAATCCAATTGCAACCTTTAAAGTAGTCATCTATTTCTAATGGAAATCTCCACATCCAGCTCTTTGAGCCGCTTTTCCAAACTCTTAATAAATTGCCTCAGGTTGTAGAGTTAGTAATGACACTAAGTGGTGGAGGCCTTTCATGAAATGTTCTGAACCTCAATTCTCTTCTCGCCCTTTCTTTTGTCCACTGCTGCGTGCGTTTTTGCAGGTTTCCAACAATTGCACATTCAAGTGGAACTGATGACTTTATTCTGCTGCAACAGAATTTGGGAAATTTGCCAGATAAGTGGGCATGAGAAGGAGCATGTAAACGGGGTCAGCTGAAGTAGAATTGGATCTTGAAAGCGCAGTAAATACTCAGCTCCCACAAAGTACTTTTCTTGGCAAGAATGATCTCTTCAGGGGGAGAAAGAGGAAATCAAAGGGTGACTTATGTTACTGATCTTGCCTCCTGCTGCTGCCTCACAATGGGTGTCTGCAGCGAGCTGGAAGTTTTTGAAAGCCAGGTGGGGTATGACAGCTCTGCCGAGGGCTCTGCAGGCACACTCCTGGAATGAGAGGTGACCCCAGAGGATGGGAGAGTATAATCTGTGAAGAGGCTCAAGTATGTCCAAGTGCCCGTCTGAGATGCTGGAGCTGCTGGCTGAGAAATGACTCAGGGCAATGTGTCTCGGGGAATTACAGGCTGCCTTGGTACACAGCCCTTGACATAAAGGAGGGATAATTCTACAGGCAATGTTTGCAAGTTGCTTCAGAACTTGTAAAATGGCATAAGATGGACACTCAGGAATGGAGTATCAAAAAATTGTTGAATGGTTTGTGTTGAAAATGACCTTAAAGCTCATTTCACTCCCCTGCCATGGGCAGGGACACCTTCCACTGTCCCAGGTCACTCAAAACCCTGTCCAGCCTGGCCTTGGACACTGCCAGGGATTCAGGGGCAGCCACAGCTGCTCTGGGCAGCCTGTGCCAGGGCCTCACCACCCTCACAGTAAAAAACTTCCTCCCAATATTACATCTATGAGAGAAATGTTTTCTCTCAGATGATTGTATTCTGGAAGAGAAGGCTATATGGACATCACAAAGGAAGCAGGTGTCCTGTAGAAAAAGATTTGTGGGCATGTAGGTTCTCAAGTGCGTACCCAATGTTGTCATTAAGAGGGCAAGGACAGCCGTGAACTTCTAAGCAGGGTAATTATCAAATAAAGAAGGAAAATGTTGTTCCTTGGTAAGGAAGATGGTATCTTAGTGCTGGTTTCCACACTTTGAAAGAGGAGTTGTGTGAGCCAGAAATCAACCAGAGAAACATTGCAAGCATGATTTAGAGTAGGGAAAACCTGTCTCACCATGAGGAATTTAAGAAGTCCAATCTATCCAGTTTATCCAGGAGTGTATTAAGAGGTGAATTGGTCATGGTCTACAAATATTTATGTTAGGAGGATATTTTAGGAAATAGACAATTCTTTAATTATGGAGAGCAAAGCTTAATGAGATTTGGTAGTCTGAAACAAAGCTATTGTGAACTCAGAGTAGGAATGCAGGGTATATTTTGGACTGTGAAGATAATTAACCATTGAAACAGTTTTACTGAGTGTATGGAAGACTTTCTGTCACTTGAAAATGAGCTAAAGATAAACTATTATTTAAACTCAATTAAGTGCCTGGTGCAGACAGAGCTAGCAAGGTTTTGTGGTCTGGTGTTATGCACATCAGGTTGAAGGCTATGACTATCACTTCTAAATTATAATTCTTCATTAATCATTTCTGTATCAAAGGGACACTTCTTTAGAAAGGGCAGGAATTACTCTGAAGACTGCAATTAAGAACACTACATTATCACATATTTAATTCTATTAGAACATAAATGAGGTATAACACTTAAAAGGCTTTAAGAAATAAACCCCTCTGCATTGCTCTGGGCTTGCTATTTCTGCCCTGAATAGTCAACGTTCACAGATTTATCCTCTGGTTTTTAACCATCATCAGCCATCTGACCTAATTTTGGAACTTCATCTAAGAATGATGGTATGGGAAATCACGCTTCTCTTCCTTTGCTATTCTCTGGGATCAAACCCCCATCCCCTCTGAAGGGGCAAAAGAAGTGCTGGCAAGACTGATTTTGTTTGTGTTAAAGCAGCCTTTTAGAGAATCTTGTGACAACATTGCTATCTTCCGTACCAAGTAGTCCATGACCAAATCTTTTGAGAAAAACCTACCTTGGTTATAGGAGAGAATAAAAACCTGAAATATATGCTGCTGCCAGATCATTAATGATGCAAGGAAGAAACAGAGGGCTTGTGTATGAGCTCTTCATCATGACTGTGATTGTACAGAGCTGAGGAAAAGCAAATCCCAGGGTTGTAAACCAATACAAAACCATAGGTGATGGAGATGCTCGTCCTTGATCTGCGTCCCGTGGGGCAGAGTAAGTCACAGAGATCAGCAGAACACAGGGACTTCTACTTCTGAAATAGAAACCTGTGCTTGCTAAAGGAATGGCTCGCACCAACAACAGCTGGAGAAGTCTGCTGCCATTTGGGCAATATTGGAGCGAGGCATTAAGTAGCTTGTGGACTTACTATTGTTCCTTACACCAAGGAATACATTCCGCAACATCAACCCAACCCACCACCAAAGCTGGGCTACCTTCAGAGAGTTCAGTACTTTGTAAATTTTTCCATGAAAGATCAATGGGATCTAAGGAAAATCTGCAGGTGTTTCTGTCCCTCTTGGCACCTTACAGCAAATACATCTTTCCTAATGTAGCTCCAAGAGAAGGGGAGTGTGGAAAATATACAGAGCCTTAAGAAGATCTTGCAAACAGTTGTTGTGAGAGCAAAACAGTGAGTCTCACTTCAGTAACCAAAAATCTGAAAGTTCTGCATGAACAGACAAGTGCCACAACTTGCTTCAACCCCTGATGAAATTCTTTAGACCTTCAAAAACATTGAATTAAATTAAATAGTGTATTTCAACAGAATTAAGGAGTCCATATACAGAGATGTACAGACTTTCCAAAGGTTATACAGATTAAAATGTATATTCTCTATACCAAAAGTGAAGCTATTTGAATCAGAAATGTTATAAAATTGACCTGCATGCTGTAGTTGTGTTCAGTTTAAATGTTAGAGGCAGAAAAATGAAAAAAAAAGGTGAAAGGAAGGCTGTGGTTTTTACTTTAGAACATGAAATACACTTTAAAAGTTCATTTTTCATGAAGAGAAGGCTTAAGAAGAGCCTTTCCCTACACCACAGTGGAAATAATCTGGTGTTTTCAGACTGGACCATATAATTTCCATTGGATTAGGATATTTGTTTTAAGTAGTTTGGTCTCTAAACCAATATGCAAACATTCTTTTTTTTTTTTTTCCCTTGGCAACTTTGCAAACTTTTGTCTCTGAGATCTATGTATTTGTCGTGGTTTTGACCTCCTGCAGTGGGTTGAACTTCTGTCTAGAACAGACAGAGTCAATGTGCCACAAAAACAACATGCAAAACCATTTGGGGCTTGTGTGGCTAAATGAGTCACTACCCAAAAGTCTGCCTTTTACTGTACTTGGGGTGAAGGCAGCTTCCTTTCCCCTGTGTTTATGAGAATGGATTACCCTGAGCTCTTACAGAAAGCTGTGGAGTGTTCTTGATACCCACTGGGCAGCTGAGGGGCATATAAACCACACTTGATTTTCATAAGACAGGCAATTATCATAAATTGTGTTACTCATAGCCACAAAACTACAACTGAACAAAGCTGTGGACTCTGGAGCTCTCCTCTGGCTCTAAGACACAGTGATTCTCATACTTCACTCAATTTAAACCATCCTGAGATGAGAATAGGTTTTCCTAACCAGGAGTGTAACTTTATGGTAACACTGTTATTGCCCTCCATAATTTCATCCCTTTTCATATTCTTCTGGTACAGCTCCTCTGAGAAAGCCTTCCATTGTCAAGATAATGTCAAAAATAGATTGTATTCTTTTCTCCCTCTACCCCCAAGCCCCCAAGGAAACTATTCTTCCAGTCCATACAATTCAGTCTTGATAAATCAGTGTTTTCAACAGGAAATAAATTGCTTACTTGACAAATATTCATCTGGTTTTAACAAGAATTGGCAAAGGCCACAGTAGGATGAAAACTTGCTTTCTCTTAGAGCATTTCCCCTTCCACTGAAGTATCTCTGGACACCTATTCTTGCCTTTCAGTTGTTCTTCCATCTGCTGACATCAAAACCTCCCCACAGAAAACACCTGCCTGGGCTGGGAAAGGTGCTAGGAAGTCTCTAATGGTGCTATGGGAGAGTTTAAACTGGGAAGGACAACCGAGATCTCTTCATCAATTTCTGTACTTTCTCTTCCTCAGCCTGCCTTGCTCTGTGGCCAAAGTCTTGAAAGGCACAGCCCCAACTTGAGCTACATATTTTGCTCCTCAGCTGTAGCTGCCAGGAGAAAACCTCGATGGCAACCTTCATCCTGGAAGCATCCATAAGGGATGCACGGAAATTAGCATGGAGGTGTCACAGAGTGGACGCATCCATCAGGCTGTTATCTTCCACAAGCACCAACCCAAAACCAGCTCATTCTTGTGGTATGCTGTCTCTTCACATTGGTACAGGATGAAAGGGACTGCTCCAATAATGTAGTCAATGATCAAAACAAAAAAGTGGGGCCTCAAAATTATTATGACATTTCGCAAAAGCAGAAAGAATTGTGAAGAGACAAATTTCTACTGAAATTCGTTAGAAGAGAGACCTTAATTATTAATCTTTTTGAAATATTACCTGCTCATTGAAATACTCATGGATAGGATTGCTCTTTCTGGTTTTTGAGAGAAAACTGGGAAGCTGATTCATTGGTGAAGGTAGGAATATAAGAGAGAAAAACTGAAATCATTAGGAGGAGGAAAGGGCTATAACCTATATGTGTCCATGGATATATGTGTTGCATGTTGAGGGGAATATGATGATATCCTTGGATAATAAAATAAAAAATAAGGAAACAATTTTGACCAACTGCAACAAAAAATTTTGGACCTTGATGCCATGGGGTGTGGTGAATGCTAGAACATAAATTGACCTAACCATTAATGCTCTTAGCTAGTCCTACAATATCTTTGCAGAATCACAGTTTGGACTCAAAAGCTGGTTTGGTTTCAGTATTGTAATATGGTGTTTTAAGGGAACAGAAGCAAAAGAGTTTGTTTTCTGCCTCAATTATCCTAATGACAGCTGGTTTTGAGTCACAATTTAGAAATAAACCTTACAGCTTGGATTGAGAACCTTTAGAGAGAAGATGGATATATTCTGCATATCTATTTCTGCACTCCAGGGTGTTGGATAGAAAGCAAACAACTGAGCTTGCCCAACATGATGCATCCATGTAGCGAGAATTTTCAGTCCTGATTTCTCCATGCCTAGGAATACGACCTGCAAGGCCCTCACATCTGCTGCTGCTCATCAGATGAGCAGCAATACACCAGATATTTCCCCACCAGTGGTGCTTTGACCTTGCTGATGGCTTTGCAGACGAATGTTTCGGCAGTTCAGACTCTGGTGCATTTCCAGAGGCCTTTGCTTCCAGCCTTGTGCCTTTTCCTGAAAGCCATGTCTTATGCCTAACACAAGGAAAATTCCAATACTTTACATAGACTCTGATAATTTTGACATAAGAACTAATGCTTCTTTGACCCGTTTAAATTGACAATAAGCACAGTGTGACCTCCTGTAAAATCAGTTTTCCATCAAACAATGGAACTTCAAGGATAAAGTTACCATCTCAGGCTCAGCATCCTTTGCTCCTGATCCATCTTTCCTCAGCTGTATTTTTTCCTGTTAGTTTCGGCCGCTTACCCTTCTGTGTGATTATCTCTGGTTCTGAAAGACTCTCAGTAAGTCACGAAAGGGTCAGCTTCTTCTCTAGTTTTTGCTGCTGAAATTCTCTGGAGGTCATTAAGATAACACCAGATTTATACCAAAATATCTGGCATCACAAGGTGGCCATATGCTGTTTCCCAAGCTCAGGATAGGCTCATGTCAGAGCTGTGCTTCCTTCTTCACTATCTCAATTTTACTCCGTGTGTCATCTTTCCCATCTGGAAGCAGGTCCTAACTGAGCTAAACCTTCAAAAGACTAGAGGGAGAAAAAATCTTGCAAGCCTAGCAATAAACTAGAGAAAGGCTGTTTCTTTCAAGGATTTGGGGTAGTTTCGGAAGGCATAAAGGTCCATGTTACCTCAGATTGGAGAATATTTTTTTAATAATATTTTCATTCAGTTTGTTAAACTAACTAGAAATTTAGTCTTTCTTTGATATTGTCATAAATCAGAACTCCAGAAAATAAGGTATAGGATGATTACTTCACGCCAGAAAAATACCTTCAAATGAATACTTTTTGCTCCTAAGTCTGCATTTGCTTTCTCAGCACAAAATTTTTCCTTAGAATTTGGTCACTGTCTAAGCATTGCAATGTGATGAAATTCTTATGGTGCATTCTGTTCATACTTCTTGATTTTTAGCCTTTTGCAAGTTTTAATGATGCATTTTTAACTTTTCTTCAAATCAGATCATCTATTCAAACCCATTTTCTAAGAGAAATTTCCAAAGAACTATCTTTCATACAGTTTCTTTAGAGTTTCACTCGCCAATGAAAACAGCTGGTTTTCAAGAAGGATGTGAAGATGTGACATATGAATGCTACAGCAATCAAGGAATAAGTGACATTTTAAAAATCGAGTAATTTTTTAACATGGCCAGGAATTTCAGCATAAATTTTCCTGGAAAACTAGCGGTGTTCTCCCCATTACTGAAGAAAAGACATATAATTTCATCTCTATTTGTACCCCTGTGGCCAGCACACTTAAGCTTTGCAGTGACAGCTGTAGAAAACCTTGAAAATTTGGTGAGTTTTTCAGCTTCAGAGTTCTGCTCAGCACTCTGAAGGCTGCTGGCTTCTTGTTAGCCCTGTGGGCTGATGATGGGCCATGGCAGCTAAAGGTGGGAATACCATTTTTCCACAGCTTGACCTCTGTTATAGAGACCAACTTTGGCACATGATGCTCAAGAAATTCCAAAGTTTTTGTGAAAACGCCATGGAACAACATATACTCAACACCCATCAAGCAACCACAAAAATATATATAATTCTGTAGTTGGTCCAAGAATTGTTTGACTGTATGAAAATCAGCTCAGTAATATCAGCAAACTATTGACCCGAGGTCACAAAAATAACCCAACCTTCCTTCAGAAAGTACTGGTTTCTAAGCTTAGACTAGAGTCTGGATTTGGTGATATTGGTATTTAAATAGAATTTTGGGAGTTTTTATTTGATAGTAGTGGAAAGCCATGCAGCTGCCTGATGTTATGATATTTTTCCCATTTGTCCTGGGAACAGAAATTGGATCTCTTTCATGTCCAGATGCTACTCATCACAATCAGAAAAATATGATCAGTATTAGCTTAATTGGTATTCTCATGAAAACAGGCCCCAGGGACAAAATTTCTGCTGGTGGTTTTGCCTTGCCATTTGTGCACAAAAAAAGCACACTTTCATAGAACCATAGAAAGATAGAATTATAGAATGGTTTGGGTTTAAAGGGACCTTAAAGCTTATCTCATTCCAACCCCCTGCCCTGGCCAGGGACACCTTCCACTGTCCCAGGTTGCTCCAAGCCCTGCCCAGCCTGGCCTGGGACACTGCCAGGGCTGAAGCAGCCACAGCTTCTCTGGGCACCTGTGCTGAGACAACTTACTTATTTCTTTCAGAGATATACTTGATCAGAGGGGACAGGTAGGAATTCTGTTAAAGAAAAAAAAAATCTTTAATGAAAAAAAATTATTGTATGACTTAATGGTTTTGGAATTACAATAGCTGCTGTATGAAAAGCTAGTCAGGCAGAATAAAAAGAATGTGTATTGTTCCTATATGATATAGCCTGAAGTTTTATAGGGACATTTTTAGTTAAACTTCTAGACTGTAGATTTCCCTTCAATTCTTTTCACAGAGCAGCAGCCCTCTGTCCCAGCTGAGTCTCTGTGTAAGTCACAGATATCTCACAGTCCTCTTAGACAGAGCTCCTGAAGATTCAGAGTGCATGAGCAATGACTGCTGCACTTGAAGCAGCCCTTCACCAGCTCCAGCAAATTCTTTCAACAGATCAAGAACTTAATTCCAGTGTGCCTCCTACAAGTGATTCCGTGTTTGAACAGCTCCTTTGCCTTTTAGAACAAGGGGTGATGAAAAGGCGAAGAACGAGTGAGAAGGTACAGAACGTGACTCATCCCTTCAGAAGCTAAAGCAGTATAACAAAACAGAGGTGTTTGACGCACAGCTGACCCCAGAGGGATTCATCTTCGACCTTAATTATGTGCATCAGTTGTATCTTTATGACTACTGAACATAAAACAGAGTGGGAGCTCAGAAATCAACAGCCTTATAAAATCAGATAACTGTGTCATTTTTTCCCTACACATATTGATTTGCTCAATAAATGGGATCTATTTTTGAACATATTAGATGATTTTTTTTTTCTCCATACGTGGTTATCAATAAAGAAAATTTTGAGTATTGCAAGGGAAGGAATGTTGACAGTCCTAAAAGAAGGTGAGTTGTGTATCTAATTCCCAGAAGGTCTCTGCAAATATTAAGCAGAGAATTTAGCAAGGCCTCATGTAGGTTTTCAAAATATAATAAAACTAGTCCAAAAGATCCGTGCAGCTGAGTATGAAATCCGATCTATTTTTCAATCAGTGGTGTGAGTGTTGGTGAAGAGGAAGGCGCTCTTCACAAGAAAATCACAAAGTTGGCATTTAGTGCTCACAAACTGTAACCAGAGGCCTACATCTCAGGAGATGTAGAATATAAAGAGAGGTGTAGGTGGGTAATCTGTAGGATTAAATTATCTAATCTGACATTTTGCACAATTGAACGGCAGGAAATACTGCCTTGTTATGCCTAGATTAACAAAAATAACTTGTGCTTGGCCAAAGAACTTCCCACAAAGCGCTCGATCTGGTTTTGAAGTCGTCCAGCAAATGTACATCTGACTGAATATTGCCATCTGCGATGCGTGTGTTTATATCTCAGCTGGTCACCCTGTCTCACTTGAAAGTTATGGATAAAAGTAAAAACTTGTGGAAAAGTACAAATCATTCTGCAACAAACGATTAACAGAGGTTAAAGACGCGGTGCCTCTTTCAAACCCACAGCAATCTTTCCAGCAAGTTAAGCAAGTTTTGATTTGGGTGTGGTGGTTATGAGAACCTGCAGTACAATGGAACATGATTTAAAAGCACACGTATGGGCAAGGCTACACATTATTTCAACTAATCCTACCTATTAGAGAAAGAAAGAACATTGCTGATGTTTGCTTGCTCTGCTTTTGCTATTTTGTAAACTTGCTTACAAAGCTCTTTACTGATTTGAGCATTTAAGACAATGTGGTTTCAAAAGCCCCATGGTAGCATTAAATATGAGGGCTACACTAGAGATGGGAGATTTCTAAAATGTCTGTACTTACAGCCTAAGAAATTATTTCTTCTGGAACAAAAAAAAAAGAACAAAATGAAACAAAAAACCCAAACCAACCAAACCAAACCAAACCAAACCAAAAAAACCCCAACCAACCAACCAAAACCCCCCCCAAAAAACTCATAAAAAAACAACAGCAAGAAAACCCCCCAAAACCCCCAAAAAGCAATCAAACAAAAAAAAAACCCAAAAAACCCAACCAACAAAAAAAACCCCAAAACCCAAACCACCAAAACCCCCCAAAAAACTACTCATATGCATGAGCTGGAGTTTGCCGATGATGTAATTTTTATCCTATTGTATAAAAATTACTCTAGTAATTTACACAGCTCACTAATCCCTCACATATACTAATCTCACCCTCTGAAACTATAAATTAGAGACGTAGTTAAATTATTGTGTTTTCCTTAAAATGTGGGTGCACAGGGAAGAGTTCAAATGCATAGGAAAGCATTTCAACTGGTCGACTGAAGGACCAGGTGTTCAGCCTGAAAATTTCCCCTAAAAATATAACTAAATGTGGGTGTGAAGAATTAGAATGTGGCTCTGGCTTTAGAAGTTCCTTTAAAAAAAAAAGGAAAAGAGTAAGCTTTATTTCCCACAAATGATTCAATAGTTAAAATTCACATTTCGTTTACAGCCCAATAATACGTTCTATGCACACACAGACACAGCCTGTCATTTTATATATGGGTTGTCTGAGGTTATAATGACAATAAAGTAACAATCTGCAGTTTTCCTGAGAAGGGAGCAGTGCTCCTTGCAAAGTTTCCTCTCTCCAAGGACCACAGCTATGAAGAATGGTGCTCAGATTATGTCCTGCTGATGGTTAATTTCAAATCCAGAAGTTTATTAATTTTGACTCATAGCAGAAAAGGCCACTACCAATTATTATTCAGGAAAAAATCCTGCTGTTTAGCCAAAGAACTGCACAGAGCAGTGCTGCACTTGATGTGCTTGTGATAAATGTTCACATGACAAGGTTATTTGGTGTACAGCGGCTGGAGAGGTTGTCATAGCAACCCGCGCACCATGCTCATAAATTTGATGTGTAGTTATCCTTGCTGTGTATGCAAAAAAACACAAAGCCAACTAAGGCAGTTTAATTTACAGCATTGACTATCCCTAAAAGAGAAAAGGAAGAGAAAGATAAGAAAAGAAAAAGGAAAAGAAAAGAAAAGAAAAGAAAAGAAAAGAAAAGAAAAGAAAAGAAAAGAAAAGAAAAGAAAAGAAAAGAAAAGAAAAGAAAAGAAAAGAAAAGATCGNTGCACTTGATGTGCTTGTGATAAATGTTCACATGACAAGGTTATTTGGTGTACAGCGGCTGGAGAGGTTGTCATAGCAACCCGCGCACCATGCTCATAAATTTGATGTGTAGTTATCCTTGCTGTGTATGCAAAAAAACACAAAGCCAACTAAGGCAGTTTAATTTACAGCATTGACTATCCCTAAAAGAGAAAAGGAAGAGAAAGATAAGAAAAGAAAAAGGAAAAGAAAAGAAAAGAAAAGAAAAGAAAAGAAAAGAAAAGAAAAGAAAAGAAAAGAGAAAAGAAAAGAAAAGAGAAAAGAAAAATAATAATGAATTCAAAGCTAATAGACTTCTTCAGATTGTATTCCTTCCAAAGCTCTTCAAAGCCAAAAAGACTTTTAAGACAATCGTTATGGTAGGAAGTGCAAGTTATTGTTAATATTGAGAAAGGAAAAGAAAAAGCTTTCTTGAAAATCTCTGCTCAATTATATCAGTTGTTTTCTGCTACTCATACAAACAGCTGACTATAAGTGAAAAAAACCTATCACCCTCTTTTCTATTCTGCTTTTTTCCTTCTTCAGAAATGTTGAGATGAAACCTTGAACCACCTGTCAAGTAAGCCATGATGAAATGCCCTCCTTTCCATAAAAGTTACCAGGATAAGAAGAATCTATCATTCTCTACAGTTTTGTCTTGTTCAAATACAGGATAAAAATGAAGAGAGAGGTAAAAAGAACACTCATTTCTGATGGGTAAAAAAAGGTTTATCTGGAGACCATTAAAACAATAGATGAAGAAGAAGGAGACCAGGGCTTTTTATGAACCAAGTTATCAAAACCTTAAGTTTGTACAAGTTCCTTAAATTATTTGTCTCATGCTCCCTCACTGTAGAAAAGATATTTGCTATTTCCATTCTCAGGAACAATTTAACAACCTTCTTAGAAGGAAAGAATGTCTGGAAGATTGGAGATTTCAGAGTAAAACTACTTGCACGGAATAAATATTCTGAACCATTCCCACAAGACCTGAGAAAGCTGTGGTGGAAATTCTCTCTGCTGGTGTCCCTTTATCCCACACAAGGCTGCCCTCAAATTAGAGAAACCAAAGCACCAAGGAGCAACAGAAACCTCTTCAGATTGTGTCTGCAGTTAAACTGATGCAGAACATATACTTGTGCAACAGGGTCAAATGAGTGCCGAATCGTAGAAACATAGAAATCAGAGAGAATCATAGAAATCATAGATTCATGAAAGGATTTGGGTTGGAAAAGACTATAAATATCATCTTGTTTCACCCCCTGCCATAGCAGGGGCACCTTCCCCTTGACCAGGTGGCTCCAAGTGCCATCCAGCCTGGCCTTGAGCACTTCCAGGGATGGGAGAAACACAGCTTCTCTGGGCAATCTCTAAACCTTAAAGCGTTTGGGGCTTTCCACTGGAGGATGTAGGTATTAATTACTATTTCTGTCTACAATAATATTAATGAGTCAAGAATCCTGGGCATAACCAAATCAAGAAGCCCCCAGATGCACAATGAGTTTTTGCTGTCCACTACCATCCTCCTGTTCCAATGGCCAGACCTTCTCAAGGAGCTGCTTCAATAAAGACAAAAGATACTCCTAAATATGCAAAAGTTTCTCCCAAGGTTTTCTAACCTTTATGACTGACATGACATATCATATCGTTTATATCCCATGGGTGACTGCAGCTTTTTTCTTCATGAAGTTCTGTTTCTTGACTCCTTGGCATAGAAATAAAAATGTAGTCATACTGATAAACTCAAAAGTGCAGTTCAAATTACAAAAGGAGGTAGTAAAGGCTCAGCCTTCCTGCTGAGAAAAAGGCTGTCCTGGCACTGACACTCCTGGAAAGTGATTCATCCCAGCCTCAGAGGGGTACTCAAAGCAGTCAGATGATTATTGTCCAGAAAAGCATATTTCTGTCTGATGGCCCACATGGACGCAGGAGTGACTACTTCAAATTTAGATATTGAAAGACCTAAAGAGAAGCAATCTAAGCTAAACATAAGTGTCTACAGTGCAGATGTCTACATGTGAACTAGCTGTCTTTGTGTTCAGGGAGACCTAGTAGGTCTAGGCATTAGGGCAGGTAACAAGCACTAGGGAAAAATTAATTTCACCCTTGAGTTGATTCTTAATTTGTGATTAGATGAATCCCTAATTTCCTTTAACTGCTTTGACTACAATTTTTTTTGTTGATAATAGAAATTTGGATGACTACTTCATGTGTAGTTTCAACGAGGATCCATAAAAGTAGCTAAAATTGAGCTTGCATGAAAATGTTTTTTTTCTCACCTAGCACTGAAGCCTCAGTGACACCTGCGCCTTCCCCATTTCTTCCTCCAGATAACTGCTTTCTCAAGGATTTCTTCATACAGTTACTTCTTTGCAACTGCCCTTTGAAATGACAAGTTGCTGCAGTGCCATGTTTTTCATGAAACATGGTTTTCCCACAGGGGCTGTCACCTTATACAGAGGAAACCTCCTTTGCTACTACCAATGTTTAGAGAGAGAACCACAGAGCCTCAGCACATATGGTCTCACACAATGCAATAAAATGTGTCCCCAGAGTGTGAGCCAGCTTTATATGTCCACCATATGAATGATAATGCCTGAGCTGGTCATCCTGGGCTCCCTTCGTCGTGAATGGCCGGGGAAGTGTGGACAGGAGCAATGAAAACTTTTGAGGCACGATTCATCTGGATGAATTTAGGTCTATTTCAGGATGAAGTGAATCACATCCTGAAAGATCTCTATAGGAACCCAGAATGACTAATGCAGGAGTAATCACCTGCGTGACAGACACAGTCAAGAGACAATGGCTTCAGTGCACGGTGTGCCTTAGCAACCTCGTGGAAGATGAACGTAATTTTTGCCTGTCCTCACAGCCTAATGACACAGCAATCAAGCCAGAGATTACTCACATCTAGATGGGTTTTATGCAGAACAGAGTGTACAATGGTCAAGCTCTTCTGGCTTTTTTGTCTCCTGAGAATCTGCCAAGAATGGCATGAATCAGTGCTTTCTGCACTGAACACACAGGACTTGGGCTGCTGAGTTTTCTGAAGGGTTCCTGCCGTAAGAAGTAGCGACTTTTTTGTTATTCTGTCTTTTCTTGCCTCTCAGGGGAAAAATAAATATTTGGTATGTGGCAGTGAGGATCCTTAAAGCAAAGGGAAGTAAGAAGAAAATGGTGGCTTCTCACATCCTTTATTTCTGCACAGCAAAAGGGAGAAATGGCCGGGTTGTGTGACCAGAGGGAATTAATTTTGAAAACTGCAGTACTGTGAAGCTGCCGGGCAGCTGAGCAAAGGTTTTTCAAGCCAGTGATCCTGATTCACGTCACGGGGGCTGGGAGTGGAGGTGCTCTGTCCAGGCTTCACTCTCCACACTCAGGGCAGAGGTCTCAGGCTTTAAACCCCAGTGACTGAGGATGCTCGTGCTTGCTGAATTTGTTATCTCCGTTGGATCTGCAGAAATGAAAGGTGAGCTTAAAGAAAAGCCCACAAGAGTCCAATGAGGAAAGATGTTAGCAAGAAACATCTTTCTTTCACGTTCTAGCCAAAGACTGTTGACTATGTGGGTCCATATTTCATCATCAAAGGGCAGCTCAGAAAAAAGTGAAGGAAAGAAGCATGTTAAATTTAACATGAGGCATGTTAAAAAACTACCAGATGAGTAAGAGAAGCATCTTAAAACAATAAAATACAGGATGTCTGGACCAACAATACATACCACAGGAGTTCTCCAAGTTCCTGTTTCAAAATATCTATGATTTATATGTTTGAATTTTATTTTTCTTAGTAACACATTGAAGTTTCTTACTACCCTGTAAAATTATTCTCAATAATTCTATAATAAAGCAAGCTAAGGAAAAACCTAGACTTCTTCTCCTTTGGTGAGCTGTTACAGGAATTAAGAAAAGATTGGAGACAATCAGTTTTCAAACCATTTTCTCAAAGTGTCTGAAAAAATACAATCAGATGGCATCTTTGCTCATTTTTTTTAAATGATGTATGCAGAGGACAACATATCTCCCAGTCACTGGGACCATGACACAGATGGGAAACTGATGTTAGGACTAAAACATAGGAAGCTCAGTTCAGCCGATAACCAATGTTTGTTGTGGTTGGATATCTCCATGTAATCCTTTCCATTATGGAGGAGTGGAATAATGTTATGTTTCTATAGTTATATAATATCTATATCTTGATTGATATCCTTGTGACACTGAAGGCAAAGGAAATGTAATTACTTTCAATAGGACCCGCTTTGTTACCTCTTTATGTTTTGGTATATTCCCTCGAATCTGAAAAGCCTTCCACTACACGTTTTGCAAACTCAACACCAGCCATGTGGACATGAATGGTTTAACATCAGCCAAGTCAAGCTGTCCTGACTTTATAAAACTGCAAACAGATGTCACAGCCTCCGAAAGAGCCTTGCCTCCACCCCAGGAATGGATGATTTACCACGTGGATGAGTCAGGGACAGTTTTCCCATGTGTTTTGCTGCCTGACTTTTATCCCCCCAGCTGCTTCTTTCTCATGCTCCTGAGCACACAGACACAGGTTTGTGCCCAGCTGCCACCGTGCACTATGCTCGAGGTTCATGCCTTGGGCTTTTTTTTCCTTTTTTTGCCTCTCTGCTCACATGTCCACAGCCTCAGGGGTTGCTTGACTGAGCCTGAGCTCACCCTTCCCCGGGCTGGATTAGAATATTGCACACACACAGAGATGAAAGGTGATGAAAAATCAGGGAAATACCTTTTTGTCAAATTGTTCATTGAGTTGGGATGTGAAAGGTGCAGAAAAGGGGCCTTACACAAAAGGGCTATGGGCTCGTCAGTGGTCATAAAGAGTAAATCCTTCTGAATCTCTCCTGCGAGGAAAAGCTGAGAGAATTGTGACTGTCCTGCCTAGAAAAGAGAAGGGGAGACCAAATGTGGCCTTACAGTGCCTGAAGAGAGCTGACAACAAAGATGGACAGAGACTATTTACAAAGGTCTGCAGTGACAGGACAAGGGAAATGGCTTCAAATTGAAAGAGAGTGGGTTTAGATTAAATATTAGGAAGAAATTCTTCCCTCTGAGGATGTTGAGACCCTGGCACAGGCTGTCCAGAGAAGCTGTGGCTGCCCCATCCCTGGAGTGTCTCAGGCCGGGTCGGATGGAGCTTGGAGCAACCTGGGATAGTGGAAGATGTCCCTGCCCATGACCAGGGGGTGGAATGAAATGAGCTTTAAAGTCCCTTCCAACCCAGGACATTCTCTGATTCTATGACTGATACCAGTGCTGTCAAACAACACTTTTACCAGTGTCCTATTGAATAGTAGTGCCATGGTGAAAAAATCCAAATATAGGGATTTTTTTCTAGAGCATTTTGATGTCACACTTTTGTGTAGTAACCAGGTGAAATTTGTGAATTAATATTTATTATCTAAGTGAAAATGGTTATAGGCACAACAGGGAAATTAATGAAATGGAAAACCAACAAGCAAAGTAAAACTGAAAATCTATTGACTGATCAATAAGGTGCTCCTATTTTTTTCAGGAAAGGAGGATTTAAGCCCACAATTAAAGCTGAAGCAAAGACCTTTGCGGAGAGTAGCTCATGAAACAGCAGCTCTTCTCCCCCCAAGAGTTCACCCCATCACACAAAATCCAGCACAAAATGCTTATTCACTCCCATTTAAACTTGCATCTGTTTCTGTGGGGTGTGCACCTTTCTGACAGCTACTTCCTGAGAGCCGGGGAGCTCCTGCATGAGATGAGGGAGGAAACAAGAGCTAAGCTCACAGTAACTCCAGTCTTTGCACTGGGAGCTGTATGGGATCACACTGCTTAGCACAGCAGGGAGAGAGGATCACCAGGAAAGCCCTCAACCAAAGCTCTGTCAAAGTGACAGTCAGACAAGACAGACACGAATCTGACTGCTACCTTCACAGCGAGGACGCTTGTTTAGACTGAATCTGACAAGATAAAATTAAACTGCACATGGCTAATAAATCTTAAAGGAGCTTAATTTTTTATATATATTTTTTTAATAAGTGATGCCTCAGGCAAGGATGAGCAGTCCAGAAGGAAAAAGGTTTATATATTTTTTTAAATTCTATAATCCGCCTTATCTGCTGTGTTTCCTGCATTATTCCTGCCTCTGAAATATTCAGATCCGTGTTGGTTACATAAGCTCCAGTCCTGATGATTTGTACTCAGCTAGTTGGGGAAACTAAACAGGAGTGTGCAGCTTCCAGGTCATTAAAGATAAACAGCTCAACTTGATCTCTAAACACTCAGAGACACTTACCAGTTCAAGAGCACTAAATAAAAAAAAAGTTTGAAATCTAATCACAAACTGCTTCTGAACATCCAAGCCTGGATTCATCTCCCCTCACTTCATTTCTCAGCAAATGTGTCTCTCTAAACAGAAAGGTTGAATTTATTTCCAATAAATTATTCACATGGGGTTGGCTATTATTAATCTACTGAATGAGAGATGGAAAAGTTTGAAGGATATTCCTTAATGGATGGACATGTAGAATGGAAAATGTAGGATGGGTATCTGGGGAAAATTCACAGAGGTAAGATGTATACCATGGATGTGTTTTTTCCTTACAGACAAAAAGCTGGATAACATTTCTTGGTTTGTCTTCAAGCTAGGTTAGATCAAGCACTAGGAAATGCAGTGAAAGAATATTTGACGGACCTGTAGATTACTAGGGTACCCTAGTAGAAGGTGGAAGAACCATGAAAGAACTTTATGAGATTTTAGCATCTATAATTTTGACAGTGATGCCCCTTCCAATAATATTTCAGCCTGAAGTCACAGAACACTTGAGTATAATGAGGATAAAACCTATCAAAATGCATTTACGTTGCTTTATTCTTACACAGCACAAAAGAAGGAATGTCAGATATACCTCTGAAATGACTCTTTCAATAACACCTTATCTTTGTTAGAGAATCTTGCCTCCGAAAAGACCTAAGGTTTTTCCCTTGGAAGGCTGAAGAACCCTGCTGATTCTGACCCTCAGGAGCACAGGGTGGCCAAAGTTCTGTCAGATATATTGGGCCATAGTTGCTGAATGCCTTTAAAATAAGCAGCAAAACCTCGAAATCAGCTGAGAATTTTAGGAAGAGTTGGTGTTAAGATTTTGAAACATGAGTGATGTGTTCACCTCCATGCTGATGTTTTTTTCACAGGTCTGTTCTGTCCTGTGCCTGTGGCTGCCATCGATGCCAACTGGAGTCACACACCAACAGGTGTAGGGGGGGATAGAGGGAGATCAAGGAACAGAAAGTTGAGTCTACCTTGAGCTGGATTTGGAACCCAGCTGCACAAGTGTGAATGAAGATGTGATTTTTTCTGTATTTTGTGCCTGTGTAAAAGTGATCAGAGTAATCTAGATGTTAAAAAAAATTTGCAGTAGGTTCAAGATATATTTTCTAAGTTCATTTTAGACAACCTGAACTAGATAAGAGTTTTATATGGTCTATAGTAACTACACGATGCACAGCTTAATTTCTATTTCTATAAATATAGGCGCTTATCAATGTTTATTATAAATATATTTTACAATTTTACTCTTGTATATCTGTTGGTACAGTTTTTCTTTATTTACTATATGGGTATAAAGGAGTGTAAATTTCCAGATCTTTTTTACTGATTCAAAGCTGCATGCCCACATGACAGACAGGCTCATGCTATGATGCCCTCAGTTTTGAGACATTCCATTGGACTTTGCTCCTAAGGGAAAGCTGAAAGTGCCCTTGACTTTGTTCTTCGTCCATATTCTCTTCTCTAGACCTAAGCTGGAGGATCCTGTTCTGTTGTTGACTCTGTAAACTCTTGTGAGACATGTTGCAGTCCTTCTTGCACTCGAGGTTAGAAGCAGGATCTTTACCCCAGAATTAAGGGAGATGTTCAAGTTATACTAGGTAGTAAAAAAAATGCAGATCTATTCCAAAGATATTTGCAGGTCAGTATGAAGTTAAGATAAAGCAAATTATACAAAATGTACACCATCATATGCAAAAATTATTCCTCCCCGCATGATGTTATCTAAGGTTGGTTAGAAAATGCCCACTTGAAACATCAACTTGTTATCCCTTTTAAATAAATTAATCAAGAAACAGTGACACAATACTATGAAAGGCAAGCCAAAGTAATGTGTCCTTTGAAGCGACGGCTGAACAGATCACCCAATAAATCAGCAGGGGATGAACAAATCAGAGTCTGGTGAGCAGCAAATGGTGCCGTGCACCCTCTCTACCCCTGCACAGCCATCCTTTTGAGGAAAACCAATGTGTCTTCTCCTATGGATAAATTCCAGGTGCATTGCAGTGCAAAGTAGTAATTTGAAAATACCTTTTCCTCTGTAGTGCCTTCAGAAGCCACAAAGGCTCCAGGCTTTTATGAAAAATATTAAATCCTGTGATAACTGAAATCACTTTGAAAAAGGGAGTGGCTTCTTTTGAGCATGTGATGCCACCGAGCAAAAGGATGTTCCATACTCACAGGAGGCATTTCAGTCCTGCAATAAACCCAGAGAACACAGCACCCAGACACCTTGAACCTCCTTTTCCTCTCTTCTGAAACCCTCAGTGATGGTAGAGTTCTGTACCAATCACGGCTAGCACAGAGCTGACTTGAACAGGAAACTCTCCACACTGTCTGATCTTATTAATTTATTTGTTTATCTTCTCTTGCTCATCCCCTTATGGTCTTTCATGTCACAGGCACATAGCATTTCATAAAGATCAGAGAAGCGAAGCTTCACAGTCACTTCCTTCTGGATGGTGAGAAGCTGCTAGGTTTTCTTTACATATAACAGCATCAGGCACTGAGATGAGAAAGGCTTCTCATAAAGTAATTTCAACTTTCTAACTCTGAGCTTGCACCCTTAGCCAGGAGCAGGATCCAAGCTTTCACTTTAAAACACTCCCACTGAAGAAAATTTAATAGATGCTGTTGAGCAAAGAGGTCTTCCCCCATCATGGATGACTCTGTTTTAAACGGGACTGGGATCTAAAAGTCTTAAAAAATGGGAAAACCCCCCACATGCTGGGAAAAGAGTAGGGTGTACCTGGACTTCCTCAGTCTGCAGGCACATTTTTGTCTGTATGTGAAGAGCAGCACACATGCCTGCACACAGCTCTCGCTTCCTTCTGTTACTGGATAGAATAAAAGATGCTTTTATACAGTGGAAACATGAGCAGTCTGAAGGAAACTCTTTCCACTCAAGTGTTTTTGGGCATGGGATTACCATCCTAGGTTTTGCTCAGATCTCTGAATGGATTCTCCCTGGGAAACAGGAGGTTACAAAAGCAGATGTCTGCTAGACACAATTGCCTATTTCTCCCCAAGTGGCAAAGTCACTCAATTTGCTGAGTGGGGAAACCACTGCACACAATATATAATAACGCAAGGCATTTGTTTCAGTGCTCAACATTCTTTCATTACCCACTCCCAGCCCTCAACATTTCTTCAGACACACATTATTAAACCACAGCTAATTATTAAATATTTAACAAAGACTGTACAGTACATTGCAGCTACCAAGGTAGGCAGAGCTATACAGATTGATTTCTCTGTGTCTGGAGCTCAGTATGCATCAAACAGCATGGATGCTTTGAAATTTCAAATCACAAGGCCAAGTTTTGATGGTTGATAGTGCTCAAAGGAGAGTGATTTCCTCAGCCCATGAATATTTTTATGACATTGAAGAGACATCCAGAATAGAGAGAAAATCTTGGAATCCTAAAAACACAAACCAAAAAACCCTTCAAAGTGAAAAAAATATATCTCTCAGGTTTAGCCAAAAATTCTTTTAGATAAATATGAAATATTTGACCATCTTAATCTATCATTATAATGTAATTCAATTTTTAAAAGGTAAGTTTCTTTCAAATGGAAATATTTCCTTTCTTTTTTTTTTTTTGTTTTTAAATTTTAAAGGAAAGTGCCTTCAAATTTTGAGGAAAACAAGAACAATTCAGGCAAAGTCAATCTCATTCAGTGGCAAGTTTTGCCTGCGTGACCTTTCAAACTTTGTAGTTGGCAGCTTGGTGTTTACGTTTCAGCTTTAAAAACCTTTGTTTGAATCCAATTTGCTTGTCATGTAGAATAAATGTTGGGACTTCTATTTAATCCTTTCACAGATATTTCTACACACAGATTAATGAATTTTAAAGCCATTATGATCACCCAGTCTGACCTTCTGCATAACACGAGTCATAAAATGTCACCCAGCAATTTTGCATCAAGCCCAATCATCTGTGGTTGAGCTAAAGCTGTCACACCACGGAGCATGACTTTTAACATATCCAGGGGAGATGAACATAAGAAAGAACCACAGTTTAGCAAAGGCAATTTTTGTGGCACAGAAGAGTATTAGCCAATTAAAGTTGCTATGGTACGAAAAGCAGAAGTATCAAAGTACAGAAAAGACAAAATGAACTTTCTGATTCTTAAAAAAAAAAAAAAACAAAAAAACAACCCAAAACTGAATGAGAAGGTTCCTATGTGTGTGTTTTTTGAGATGGTCATTCTTTATTAAGGTCAGGCCTAAACAATCTCAGGCACTGGCTGTTTTCTCTGTTGCAACAGGATTGCAACCTACTCCTTTTTTTGATCCAGATTCCAGGAATGTGGGCTGGGAAAGACAGTTGCTGTAAGTATGAGGTGTGGCTTTGAGCAGCCTGGTCTAGTAGGAAATGGAGACAGAATGGTTTGGGTTGGGGCCTCAGCACCCTCACAGGCAATAATTTCTTCCCGATATCCAATCTAACCTTGCCCTCTGTCAGTTTGGAGCTATTCCCCATGGTCCTGTCACTCTGTGCATTTTTCCAGAGTCCCTGTTTATGTTTTGGAGAAGTTGAGCAAACATTACAATAATTGGCCTTGATGAATATTATTAGTTGCCTTCCTGCGAAGTGCAGAATTACAGTGGTGGGATGGAAGGGAGAGAACATGATGTTTCCCATGTAAATAGTAAATCTGGCCCATGGCCAGTCCAGCGTTTCCCATCCTTCACCACCACATTGCAGCTGCACATCTTTCTTTTCCATCAAGGCAAAAACGGATTAACTAGGAGATTCATGTAAGTTTTTTTAACAATCAGTCATAGATGTGGGGTTCAGTACCTGTGATTTTGGCTCCTCTGTCTGATTTTCAGAAGTAGGTGTGTTTGTAAGTATTTGACAGAGTCAATATTCAATGGAAAATTTGGAACAAAACAGCATTTTCTTGGCTGGAAAGTGCTTGCTCTGGTTAAACTCCTGTCAGGAAAGTTTTACCAGGGCCACAACACCTTTTTTTTTTTTTTTTTTTCCCATTAAGAGGAGAATCAGATGATTTTAGTTCATAAGAAGCAGGGGCTCAGATCCTATATAGGTAGTATCTGGGTATCAGCTACCCCAAGGGGTGGATCTGTTCATGGGGAATTTGAAAATGCACCTGGGTTTCTCAAAATATGGCTTAAAAAAATAAAAGGAGAAAAATTGTCAACAAAAAAAGGATTCTTTCAGTTAATTTGAGAAGTGCTATAGAACAGCAGTCTCAGCTCCCACCCAGCTTTGGGTACACTCAATGGTTCCTTCTTACACTTGACGTTTCTCAGAACCACTGTGGATGATAGGTTTCAGAACAGAAACATAATTGTTCCTCAAAGAAATTCCAGCACTATTTCCATTAAGACCAATTGAAAATGTGCCTGTGAATTAAAGGGGTTGTTTTGAACCCATTTTGAAAGATTAGCTCTGACCATGATGCGGTTATATCACACCCTGTATAAAGAATGGAGATGTGCAGCCTGCAGAATTTGTTTGCAATGAAGTCAGTGGGAGCTTTGCTTCAGAACAGCCCAGTATTGATTCACTCTGTGGAAAAATCGTCTGATCAAATGTCTCTGTTCCCCATAAATTATCCAAAGCAGAGTAAAAAAGTGATCTCACTGGTAATTATGGGAAGTTTATGACACATTTTCTTAAAACTGTGTTCCCTTGGGATAGACTTTGAGGAAGACTACGTGTGTGTTGCCATTTGAATAAAAAGGAGAAGTTTTTCTGTGATGCTCAGCAACCAAATAAGATAAAAAACACCACAGAATGAAAGCCCCAAAAAATGTTTATGATTAGTGTGCTTAAGAGGGCTTAGAAGACTGAAAAAACCTTTCTTCCTTTCCTTCCTTATTAATTGCATACAGAGCACTTCCTCTATCCTTTTTCCTCCTATATTCTGAAAATAATTAAGAAGACAAATCTGAAAACTGGATCATAGGTGGACCAATCATAGAGACAGGCTGAGAGATTGAATTTTGTGGATAAACTATGTAAGTCATCAGGCGCACTGTAATTGTCTCAATAAGGCATAGTCAAACTTAAAGTGTACTGGACTAAGACCTTGCATTAAGTGGTGTTTTAGAAGTAGGCTTAAAAAAAAAAAAAAAAAAAAAAGATGAATAATTCCCATTTTACATGTGCTGATCTGACTGCTGCAGAGAGTTGGAATAATTTCTGCCAACACTCACTGCCTGGTTTGGTTTGGGCAAGTCACACCTATAACAAGTGTTTTGGGGCCTGTGTGCAACCTGCTGGCTCTTGTTAAAGTACATTTCAGCCTTTGATGTATGAAACAATATTGTCAGTCCCCCTTACCACACAAATCATAAGTCTAACTAATAAAACCACAAAGATTGTGTATATAATAATGAGCTCCCAAAGGGTGGAAAGGGGGTTCTTTCACACTGAGCTGCACACAGGCACGTATTAATGCAGTTTGATTTGATCACTGGAAAATTGTGTCCTGTAATTACTAAGCAAACATGAGGTGGAATGACAGGGAAATGCGATGAAATGGGGCTTTGAGGTGGAAGATGGATTTCCAGAAAGTGCAGCTGGGAAGGAACACGTACAAATCCTACAGAACTGCCTTGAAATACAAGGGACCCATTGGTCTAAAGATTAATTGTAGGCTCACTTAGTCCAGGAGGACCTGTATGGGGCAGTATAGACCAAGAATTATTGTGAAAGAAGTGGATTTGGAGCATGTGGGTTCTCATACAGTAGGCACCACTTTTGGAAAACATCAGTTTTTCTGAATGGTTCCTGTTTTCCTTTTGAAATTACGGACTTTTTAAAAAATAAAATTCAGTTTCAATTTTAATAATTTTTGCAAGATAGTAGCAGCATTTCCCTTTATTGGATGTTATGGCAACATACAAACTAAGTTTATTCTAAGTCCTTCAGTATATTCACAAATATCATATCACTCTCCTAGATAATGATACCAATCACTAAACCTTAATTTTAAATTTTGTTATTCATCAGCATTAGAGGTCTTTTTCCAGTGTCAAAGATAGCATGAATGCACATCTTTCCCTTCAGAAGCTACCCAAATATGGATTATTCTGCAGACTTTCTCGGTGATGCTTAAAAAAACCCTACCTACCTTGTGGGGACGGTGTGTGCTGTGAGCAAGAAATGGAAGGAAGTGTTCAAACACCCATAAATCTTGGTTTTCCTGCCTTCCCTGACAGCTACACTGCCAGATGGAAGGACATCATGGCAAAGAGGATGCTTTCAGCTCTCTTTCACTTCCTGCATTTGTGTGCTTTAAGGTGGAATTAGGTGCAGAATTACTAAGTTTAACACCAAGAGGGTGCATTAGAAAAACGAGTCCTGGTGATAGCAGAGTGAGCAGTGGGCACTGGGCATCTCACCATTCCCATCCCACTCTGAAGGTCAAATCTGTTTGCAAGAAGGTTCTCAAAGGCTCCATTAAAACAGGGAATGGTGTGCTCCTAGCAGTTGTTGTGGGGTGTTACTGACAGATCAGTGATCTGACTCAGCACCTTCATTGTCCTCTTTATTATAGAGTAGTTGCTCATGTTCAGAGCATTTGAGTGGTAGCCTGGCATAGGTTGTAAAGCCTCCAGAAGTGATTGAGTTTCAGTAAAGCTTCTTGGGAAGAGAAACAAACAATTAATTTTCAGCAAGCAACAAAAATAGATGGAAAAATAGAGGTGCAGGGGTCCTAATAACAGTGATGTGGACTGCTGATGCCTTTATTGCTCTCTTTTGTGTTTTCACTCGAAACATTTATCATCGCTGAACTAGCTGATTATTCTCTTTTAATTATTTCATAAGGAATAATTAAATAAAATGAAGACAATAATATTTTATAGATGGCTATGAGGAGGAACAATTTTTATCAGGGAACTGAATATAGATTTTTAACCCTCCCCTTTACCTCCCAAATCTTTAGAGATTTAATTCATTCAGTGCTACTGCATAAAGAGAGCTCCTGAGTTCTCTGAATTATTTATTTTTAATAGTTAACCGTCATTTGAAAGTCTCACCTGGATGACCTATGATTGAAGATCAAGCCTCATTGAGCACAGTGTTTTGTTCTGATGACACATTTCCAGACAATTTCCTGTGTGTTATATGAGAAGCTGAAATTCCTGAACACAGATTGTGTTTGAAAGGGCCACACAGCCCTGCCGAGGTTTCCCAGGTGCCCAGAGCTGTGATCTGTCCCTCCCTGCTGAATGCTGCCCTGTGATGGAGGCACAGGACCAGAATATAGAAAAACTGAGATGGTACTTTCCATCGCTGCAGACTTCAGACCTTCTTGCTCTCACTGTGGCCATGGCTCAAACGCCAAATCTGCATAAGGATACAGATCTGGAAAGATATAAAGATATGGTGAACAGGGCTCTGATCAACCTGGTTTGGTTGAAGACGTCCTTGGTCATTGCAGGGTGGTTGGACTAGGTGGCCTTTAATGGTCCCTTCCAACCAAAACTCTTTTATGGTTCTGTGATTCCACAGGTCAGAGAGACAGAGGCCAAGGAACTTTGATGAAAATATTCAAGAGCCAAGTATGGAGAAGAAGAAGCACAAAACTGGCTCCCAACTTGTCTTTGTTAGGTGAAGACCATTTTTGACCCTGTCTTCTTGCTGGGTCCCAGGTAAGTTCCCTTACACTTGCAGAGAGATCTGTCAGATTTGGAAGAAATAAACAGACATGACCTCTGAGCAGAATGAGGTACAGAGACCTTCATGTTTCACATCACTAGAGAAAAATTCTATGGAGTAAGTTGCAATCAAGTCGAGTCTGAAATAAGGGCAGGTAATCTAGTCCAAGCTGAAGCTTGCGGCAACATGTAGGGAAGAGAGAAAGAAGTGTCAGAGAGAGCAGCAAGGGTGGAACTCATTCCTCCACCTCACTTGAGCGCGTTCCTAGCTCTAGTCACGGAAGAAAGATTAGTGCTCCAAAGCAAGGAGGGACATAGTTCGCCACCTGACACAGGGCATGTGAATCATCCTCCTGCGCTCTCAAGCTGCCACAGCTCAGCCCACGTCTGCGAGCGTCCTTGCGAGAGGTGACGGTGGTGTCAGCAGGCAGATGGGCTGAGAATGACAACCTACATTTCATACTGCACAGATCTGAACAAACAACAATATTTTTGCCTCTTTGATCCTGCTGAGTTGCCAAAGAGGAGCGGGCTAGCTGGCTCTCCTGCTGACTACAGTAGATCAAATTCTTTTGCAGCAAATTCTCCAAGTGCCCTGCTGGAGGGGAACACATCTTCCCTGGAAGATGCTTCTTCCAGCAGGCAGTGGGGAGGGCCTGCAATGAACTGTGGCTTTTCCTCAAAAAACAGTCCTTTCCTCTGTGCAATCACAATACTGAATTCAATCTTGATATTAACTGAACTTAGAAAAGTATGTTGTAAATGGAAGGTTTTGAAAGGAAAGGTGATCCTCTAGTTAAGCTGCTTTTGCCCTAACAGTGTTTCTAAGAGTAAGAGAGTTTCTAGATCTGTAAAAGCAATCATTATTAATAACATAGCTCTTCTAATATTTTCCTATTTAAGATTTGTTTACCCGTCACCATTGTTTAATCATAAATATACCATCACCATTGTTTAATCATAAATATACCCATTTTACAGTTTAATGAAAAGAATGCTTTTTACAGCTTCAGCTGAGCAGATCTAGGGAATGTTGTGGGTGGTGGTTTTTTGTTTGTTTATTTTTAAATTTTTTTTATGGGGGAGTCTGTGCTATTGAATGTCTAATCTGAGCTGTGTCAACCTGCCCATCCGAACACACAAACATTCAACATCAGAGTCAATGTTGTTGTTGTTTCTTAAATTAGTCCACGGCCACACAGAAACATTTAACCCACCGAAGTTTCCCTCCAGCCACCTGCCCTAATTCCAGGGCAACACTGTTGTCCTGTGGCTTGAGTCTTGGCTCATTTTCAGTCCTGTTGAACAGCAAACCCTCTTAGAAAATTTGTTTCTCACAGGGCTTCCAGCGTCATAACTTGCTGCAGGAAAAGGCCATCATTTTGACTTGCTTTACAGATGTCAAATCCTTCATGGAACTCAGTTTAAACTTTAGGCTCAATGCCAAAAATAATACAAAAAACTGGCTGTAATTACCTCCTGGAGTTAGCTTGCTATAAATTAAAACAAAATTTAAAAAAAAGTCCACCCCACATTTTAAAGGAATTTTGACTTTCTGCCTAGATATATATTTTTTCACTCCTTGCTTGGAAACTTAAAGAAGGGAACAATTAATGAAAACCAATTGCTCAAAAAGACATGGTTTTCAGATCATGTTTGTTTTCATATCTTTAACTAGCTCACTGTTTCTTAACATAGTTTTAATTCATAAGAAAACCCCAAGACAGATTAGAAATGTAGATCAAAGGAGGAAAGATAATTTAAAAAAAAAATTTTACTTCTGCCCCCACATTATTCACTCTTTCCTGGAAGCCTCATTTTTTTCTTTTTGGCTGCTCTAATACTTCAATATTTTTATAGCATGCATTATTGTAATTAAAGGGGTGTATATTTTTATGGACAAAACCCCCTTTTCACATCCATTGCCAGAGATTCTTAATAAGATGCAAATTAAATGCAGGCTTTTGGAATGGCAAAATATTTTGGTTTGTGCCCGTCCTCCAGCACACTACTGTTTTTATTAGTGTACCTTTTTCCTTCTTGGATGCAATAGGAAACAAAAGGTCTGTGCTGCCTTGAGAGCAAACTGTGCGGGATTTGGGACCTTAACAGCAGCTGGAAATACGAGCCCAGATATCTTGACAAATTTGTTAAACTGGAGGAAAAAACACAGTTTGCTTGGGAACATATCACTGCATTTAGGTGTTTATCCATCACAAAAGCTGAACTTCCAGGCTATAATCAGGTAGAGCCTTCGATACAGTACTGACTACTCTGAGCCAGAACTGGGCGTTTGCCCACTGATGGGGTTGGACTGAGCAATACACTCAACCAACAATACCAGTAGCGGTGTTCCTTCTTAAATTGGTTGTTTTCAAATGAAATAGTACCTATTTTGTCCCAAGTTCATGCCTTGCCCTCCCGTTTTACCGCCCTGGGCTCACTGTAGCTGAGAGGGCTCTGTTGCTTTAATATATACAATGGGAGCATGAGGTATTTGGGCTCTGGAGACTTTATTTGTAATCAGACTTGGAGCTCTGCCTTCTTCAAATAGACCCTGTTACGCTCTGAAAATGATCTTTCACTGTAGGATGGACCTTTTCCCTCCTCCAATTCCTCACTGGCTATACTACACGGGTTTGAATCCCCCTCGACTCTGTTTCCTGAAAATTGGCTTGACCCTGGCCCATTAGTCTTGTCCAGATGTTAAGTTTGATCCAATCTCTGGTTGTTCTGGCTTTTACTGCCTGGTTTTAAGCAGAGTACATAATTTATCAGGTGTTTCGGTCTAAACTTGGTCTAAAGTCTGTGAAAGTACTCTGCAGTTGTTATGTGTGTGTATATTTATTTACATACATCTCCCAACACCAACCCCCAAAATATTTTGCATGACTTTTGATTTAAAAGAAAAAAAAGAATTCTAGGTGTAAGTCAGAATATCTGTGTTATCAAATCAGTCGGTTCCTGTTAAGAGATTACCATTTGAAATTTAAGATAGCAGCTTTTCAGAGTAAATGGTGAACTAGCTAGGCTATATTTAAACCTAAAAAAAATAATGTGATAATCTCTAAGTTAAAGACCTTGGATTCCTGACTGAAATTGCTTGTGTTTTTCAAGTTCTGTATAGGAAACACGAAGCGAAGTTTGTAAAGTACTGTGAGTTTTGCCAAAATTTTTTGCATTCATCAGTGTGTAAAACTAACTCTGTGAACTAATTGTTGCCAGAAACTCACTTTACAGAAATGATCATAATGAGTAATTCTTTGAGTCTAATGGATTTGCTTCAAGAGGGGAGCAAAATGAGCCAACAAAGAGGTATGTAAAATTTTCCAAGGATTTAAGGTCAAATAAGACACCATCTTTCAGAAGTCTAATGAATGACAAGTAGGAAATCAGGACTTTCAGACACAGTAAAAGGTCACCCTTTTACTGTAAGTGAGGATGCTTCTAGAAACCAATATTTTTTATTGCATATGAAAGAGTAATTCCGTATCCCAACACCGAGAAATCTGTGCAAAATCACCATAATTATTGGTGAAATGAAGCTGATAATTTGGAATTATTTTAATATCTTTTCTCAGTTCAAACATTTTTAAAAAATAATCTTTAATTACTTCATAAACAGTGAAACTAATGGTGTCACATTTTACAATGCTGATGGTTGGAGGGTGATTGCAGACACAGGTGTATTTAATCAGCCATCCCACAGACTCCTCTTCCCCATTCATTACTCTGACAGCCCCAGCCCAGCCCAGTGGCTGATCTCACACAAACCATTAGTGCACTCACAAAAGGGGATGTAGAGAATCTGCCACTCCCATCATCCTAAAGCATGGCCTAAGATGAGAAGAGAGTTCCCTTCTGTGTGGCTGAAAACAGGGAGTAAAGCAAGAAGGGGAGTAAAAGGGTAAAAATCTGTATTCTCCCACTGTTGAGAGAAGGGAGATGGAGTTCAGCATGTTTGGGGCAAAGAAATAATCCCTAAATACAACCCAGTTGATTCAGTCAGTGGAAAGGATACTGGGCAGATTGTTCTCATACAGAATTTTTCCTGATTCCATCATCCTCAAATTTTAAGTCTCCTATACTAAATTATAGTAAAAATGCATCTGTAGTAAATTCTACTCAATCTAATTACTCTGTCACTGAGCTTGGAAATACCCAAGTTATGGATTTCACTTTCCTGAATAATAAAGGTGCTTGTCTTAACTAACCTTAAATAGTCACAAAAATCCCGCTCTCAGACATTTGGGCATTCCTACAATCTGGTACCAAATGATTGTGTGCAAAGGGAAGCAATTCAAATAAAATAACAGCAATACTCAAGAACACATGTTTAAAAAACATTTTGCCGAGATATGAAGTAAAAGGTAAAGGAGAACCACAATCACAGCTCTTATATCTGCTCTGATCACCTGTGCTTTTTATTCCTTTTCCCCACAGGGATCAGGATGTCTTTTCAATCTACAGAATCCATACAAGATGTGACAAGAAATTCCAACCTACCAACATGGGGGGAGAGGGAGAGAGATGCTGATTTCCATTTCTGAAACATGTATAATGTTCGGAGGCTTTGCAAGGATGAATTTAGAGGAGACAGGTCAAAAGGTCCAACCTTCCTCCTCCAGCACTGCCTTGTGTTTCCTGCACACTCTCACTTCGCCAGACATGGCTGTGCATTACTTTGCAGAATTTCCTATCCAGGCCGTCAGCCTCGCACAGATATTGGCTTCTGTGCTGTCTTGAGTTTTTAGTGGTTATATGTCTAGCATTTTCTCACTTTCCTTCACTAGATCACCTTCAAGAGTCTCTTGAATGTTCTAACAAATGAATTATTCACTTTTGCAGCTGTGGATGTTTATGGTGCTTTAGTCTTGAGATCTCTGCTCCCCACACACAGTAATTTTGCCTCTGGATGGCTGAAATATGCTGTGTCTAACCGAAATTAATAGAATCAGCTAAGATATTGAGGGGAAATAAAATGGCTTGAGGTACATAGAAGGGAAGACTGAGAAAATAATCTTGTTTGGATTTCAGGTCTGCAAAACTAGCAGAACCAAACAGATAACTTCATTTCTATCAGTTAGGAAAGTTCTGTCTAATCACCTGTGAAAATCTGCTCTTGCCTGACACAGCAATCCTATTTCTGCATGGCTGGAATTTTGTTGGCACTAATCAAGCTTTTTTGGTGAAATATTTGAACGCAAATGAAGTTTAAAGATACTGTAATGTCTCTTTTCAGGATGGATCTTTATGATTAAAAGCATAAATTTTCCCAAGCATTCCCACATGCTGCAACTTTGTCAGGGCTGTTTAAGATGTCTGAAGAGATTTCAAAGTGCAGATATTTTGTAGTTTCTCTGTTCATCTCAAAGAGAAACAATTACAGTATTCTCATATTCCTGCCATCTGATTGCTTCTGATGGGGAGCTATTTTTTTACCAAGTATTTAGGGTTTTGGTGGCAATGAGGTCTCCTAAACTAAAGTGGAACTAAACAAAATCTAAGGAGGCTCGTCAGGGACAATAAACAGAATCTGAGATGGTTCATGAAATCACTGATTTGTTGAGAATTGCCAGCAAAAGTGGAGGCTACCCCTAACAGAGAAGGAAAAATCAGGTCATCCTCTTCACTCCTCAGTCTTTGGGGAGGTGCTGTGCCGGACTTTGTTCTTGGCAGCAAGGAGGGACTGGTGAGGAATGAGGAGCTCAAGGGCAGCCTGGGCTGCAGTGACCATGGAATGGCAGAATTCCAGGTCCTTTGGGCAAAAAGGAAGGGATGTATCAAGATTCCTGCCCTGGGCTTCAGGAGAGCAGATTCGGCCTCCTCAGGGATCTGCTTGCTAGAGTTCTGTGGGATGGAGACCTGGAGGGAAGAAGGGCCCAGGAAATCAAGGATTGCCTCCTCCAAGCTCAGCCAGCAAAGAAGTAGGCAAAATTGCCAGGAGGGTTGTGTGGATGAACAAGGAGCTTCTGGGTGAACTCAACCACAAGAGGAAAGCCTGAAGAGGATGAAAGTAAGGACAGGTAGGCTGGAAGGAATACAGAGACATTGTCCTAGCAACCAGGGAAAATAATGGAAAAGATAAAGGAAAGATAATGCGCTGTTAGAGTTAAATCTGTCCAGGGATGCCAAGGGCAACAAGAAAAGCTGCCAGGGGTATGCCAGTGGTAAAAGGAAGAGCAGGGAAGATGTGAGCTCTCTCTGGAAGGAAATGAGATACCTGGATAATCAGGATATGGAGAAGGCCAAAATACTCAGTATTTTTGCTTCAGTCATCACCAGAAGTGGTCCAGCCACACTGCCTGGGTCACAACAGGAGAAGATAGGTACTGGCAGAATGATGAACCTGGCTTTGACAGGGCTTCTAAAACCAGCAACATGTGTGCGCCTGTGAGCACAGGATTTTGACCATGTCCTCTAAATGTTAAATCTTCTCACCCAGTTTTAGATCCATCCTCAAGTCTAATGCTATAGAGCAATGAATTCCACAGGCAGGTTGTGCTGTAGGATATTTCCTTTATTTGTTTTAAATTTACCTACCATTTATTTTAACATATGAGCCCCAGTTCTCATATTACTGTGGAGTGTAAAGAGAAGGAATGATCAGCTTTTCTTACACTATTCATCATCTTAAATAGGCCAATTAAGCCCATGTAATTATCCTTCTTTCCAAGTTAAATAATCCAAGTCTTTGCAGCTTCTCATATGGAAAGTCCATCATGCCTCTAAACCATTGAAAATTATATGGTGCTAATTTAAAACATGGCCACTTGTAACATGTGTATCTGTGTCTATTTCTACTGACACGATGATTGTCAGCTAACTGAACATGTGTAACAGAAAATACTGCTCCAGCTGCTTGTTCCCACATCGACAAATGAAGGGACATTGGGTTCTGGCATGCAGTGGCAATTTCTATGTGCTGAACATGGCCTGTCATGTTTCAGGGGGCTGGGAGATACGGACGCTCAGAATTGTTGAATGCATTTGGTTGCCTGATCTCCAGAGACAAGGGTTTCTTTGACTACATCCACACTACCCTGTTCCCCCACCAGAGTTTCCCATCGGACTGGTGTGGTCCCAGAGAGAAGAAAATTCAGTTATTGCTGGAGCCCAAATAATGCTGAGGGTCCCCAGCTGAGATCAAGGCTTCATTGTGCTCTCAATGGCATAAACTCGTACTTACAGACAACCCCTGCCCTAAAGGGCTTCTAGTCTAAATAGGAGAGACAAATAAAGGGTGGGAGAGAAAATAAATGTGGAGTGACTTGCGCAGCTGCTGGAACAGCTGCTCTCAGAGGGAGATGGGAACAGGACCCAGTTTGGAGGATCTTGGGACAGCGTGTTAGCTACTGGGCTGTCCTGCTTCACATTTTCTTGTGGAAAGTGACATTTTAACCACCGCATCTTGAAAACACCTGATCAGAGAGAGCCCAGGGGACAGAGAAGTTAAAATACAAACAGTCATTTGGCAGCTCAGCACCCTTGGGCTGCGTCTCCTGCTGCTGCGGAGAGACCCAGCACAATGGTTTTAGAGAGGACCTGATGTGGGAAAGGGCGCATTGAAAGAAATGTGGTGTCTCCTGCGGCCGCAGGTCATTGGCTGATGTTAAACACTCAGGATTCAGGCCACATGAAAGCTTTGGCAAAATTCTGAGTCAGTGAGGACTAGTAACTCGTTTAGTAAAAGAGGCCTTTCACCCAAAGTCTTAAGAACATTTAAACTTGGAACCAGATTTTAGTGTGTCTTTGTGCTCCAGGGTGGGGACCTCTCTGGCCCCGTGTGTGGAATCAGCTGCTGCAGCATCTTGCAGTTCACATGCAATGCTGACTTATGAAAGGAAAGAGATGAAAGCCTGTAACTGAGGAGCTTTCACTGCTGGGGACATGCACAGCTGCACTCCCTGCAGTCTTTCCTTGGCAGAATAATGTCTCTGCCAAGAGCTGGTGAAAGCTCTGGGAGGCTGTGCTCTTGCCCACATCAAATACCCAGGTAGTGAACCATTTTTGTCACTTTGAGCTGTGCCTCCCATGCAGTTTTATGAGCAGTAATAAAATCCTGCTCTTTCAGGCTGCTAAATTTGACTAGATTTTCTGCTTATGAACGTATTTGCCATCCGTGCAAGCAGCATTTCACTTGCTTTGCCTACCACAGAGTGCCAGCCCAGAATTTAAGACAGCCCAGCTCCCTGCTCTCTCAGGAAGACCTCCTAATATGGGGATCCCTGCTGAGCAGACAAGACCTGCCAGGGTGTTTCCTAGGATTACCTGACGCTCTTCAGTCACTCCTCATTTGAGGTATTTTTCCTGTCTGACTGAATTTCCAAGGTACAGAACAGTGTAAAAGCCGTAGGGTTTGCTGTGATCTCTGCAGAAGATTCCCTCTTCTGAGACTCTTTTTCCACCCTCTTGCTTGCAGCTACTTCAAGAGACAGACTTTTCCCTCCCATCCTCTTTGAGATGGAAATGACTGATCCAGCTTATACTTTTTTTTTCCCCCACATAGGTAGTACACTCTTCAGCTTGTGTGCACTGCCTGTGTCTCTGCTTCATGCTCTGCACCCCAAACACCTGCCAGCAAACCTGGTAGCCTCACAGCTTTAGCACTAGCCAACTCACCGCCAGTGGCACAGGAAAGACATCTTCCATGCACAGCAGCACTTATGAGCAGGTACAGAGCCCATTAAGACAGTATATTTACAATTACACACGCATTCTACAACTCTTAATGCCCATAGATAGTCACACAGTAGATTTGGGACTCAGTTTTCCTCTGGACTCTGTTACAATGTTCCAGCTGCAACCTTCATTTTTTTTGCACTGTGTTTCCTTTCCCCTCTCTGAACCATTGCTAAATAATCTCTTATAAATCCTAAATTTTCAGTCTGGGCAAAACCTCTCTACCACTAGCTCCTGGCAAAAAGGATGAACAGCTCATGGTGATATCCCTGACACAATTGTACAATTTTTGGGATACTCTCAAATTATATTAGCATGTATGAGGCTCTGGCACAGGTCTCCCAGAGAAGCTGTGGCTGCCCCATCCCTGGGAGTGTCCAAGGCCAGGCTGGATGGAGCTTGGAGTGACCTGGGACAGTGGAAGGTGTCCCTGCCCATGAGAGGAGTGTGGAATGAGATGATTTTTAAGGTCCCTTCCAACCCAAAACACTTTGTGATTCTATGATTCGTAGTAGCTGAAGTTGAGCAAAATTATGCCAGCCTTGAGAAAAATCCTCCTAGGGTGGCTTTGTTTCATTGCTGCCATACTAGCGTGCCCTTTCCTAGCAGGGACAATGTGACAACCCTCAGCGGCCAGTATCCTGCCAACATAGTTGTGAAAACCTCATCGAACAGCATAGCTGCGTCTACAGCAAGATTTCATTGGCAAAGATGCACTGGCTGGGTACGTTCGATTTTTTTTTCACGCTCTTAGCCAAAGAAGCTCTGCCAGCAACATCTCATAGCAAAGACTTCACGGCAAGTAGCCCATTACAAATGCGCTCACAGAAGCACGCAGGATGGTCATTAAAAAAGATGTTTCCCAGTTCTCTGCTGAGTTCTTGTTAGATGCAGATATGTAGCAAAGTTTAAAGAAAAAAAGGAAAAAAAAGAAAGAACCAATCTGCCAGCCGCTTAATGCGAGTCAACAGCTGTCTCCTTGTGCTAGTAGGAACTCCAATCAGAGGTCATGATCTAAATTAATTCTAGCAGCACCCAGTGTTTTCCCCGATGACTATGATTCTTTTGGGTCAATCCTAGGTCACATAAGACTGAAGAAAAACTGCTTTCATTAACTCCTTTCCTTGGGACCAACTCACTCCAGAGATATTCCTTGCCAGAGTTATGTGACTACTTCATAGAACAAGATATTTTCCCCGAGTTAATCACTTAAAGATTTAATTCTCAGCTTTTAAAAATAGTTCACACCATAACAGAGAGTATTTTCAGGGGTTATCCTCTTCCTCTTTTTAAACTGATTTTCAATTCACTGTTACTCAATGTCGCTTCTGCTATTCATGGAGCACAGCCAAGTGAAACTGGGACCCGCTATGCTGCTGATTTACACTATAGAACCATTATTAGCTGAGTTCTGCATTGGCATTCCAGACATTCCAGCGTGCAGCTAGTCTCCCGTGTATTTATTCATTCAAAATAATGACAGGGCTGGCGAAAGATGCCGGAGTGACAGCCCTGTGGAGTGAAGAGGTCCTTCACTGAGCCAGGGAATGGGAATGGCAGAGCCAACATGCGCCATCCGCTCCCCGTACCTCCCACACCCTCCCTCATCCTGCTCCGAAGGCTGTCTGCACCTGGCAGAGTTAAAATCCAGGACAGAGATTTCACAAGGCCTAGTTAGGCTTTGGTGCAATTTCTGCTCTTTCTGTTGGTGGTTTTTCATCATTCTTAGTCTTTTAAAGAGTTTTGCAGCACAACTATACTCACCAAATGGCCCCGTTTCTTGAGTCACCATGGCAAACACACAAAACCACAAAACCCCAAACTATTTAGGACCCTAAATCTAGTCTTGAGGAGTGACTTGGCTGTGTAATTCACAGCTCTGGACACCCATTAAGGTGGGATGAGTTCTCTAAATGGCGCAGTGTCCTGGTTTCAGCTATTTGGCCCAGCCCCAGAGCACACTGCTCACTCCTTTCCCTCCCATTCTTTTGTGAGAAGGAAGCTTCATGATAGTTCATTAACGTTATGAAAAATGCACTCTTGGAGACAAGCGGGTGTATGGGGAGGCAATTAAAATGTTCCATTGTGCTGAGCGCTGTGCAAACACTGAAACAATGGTCCCCAGAGTGGGGATCTCACCATCGAGACAGACAATAGCAGCCATTCACACCACCTATTATAGACTATTTGGAGAATCTATTTTAGGTGTGAGTCACAGCCTGAATTTTCTGTATAGGCCAAGAAATAGTTGCTTCCAGGGAGTGACTCAGAGCACCTAAGTTAGATAGCAAAAAGTCATATGGTAGTAATATCCCCAACCAGAATGTGGAGCAAATTAGGGAGAATAACCACCTTTTGCCTAATGGACAGCTCTCCCTAGGCTCCCTCCATTGCCAGCAAGAAGAAAAAACTTCACAAGACGGTTCACAGCATCCAAATCAAGTTCTCCTTCCTCCTGATGGAAACCATTTCTCTTTACTGACAACAGAGGGGGAGTCTGGGGATAGTAAGTTCATTAGGCTAAAATAACCTCTTGTAACACCCTTGTAGCTAGCAGGAAAAACAGCATGCAGCTGCGTAACTTTGTCAGGCTGCCCACTAAATCTATTAATGGATATAAATTGGCCAAAAAAGATTGGGAAAAAGGCAGAGAATCCGTTTGCGGGAAAACGGACATCTTTCCACGTCTCAGTAAACACAGGAACCATCATGAAAAACATGCAACATTTCCATAAATTTGACATCTCCTCTCAGACACCCCTGTGATTTACATTTAAAGCAGGACTCTGTGAAACGCAGACACCACAGTGCTGGGCTGTTTCGGCACCAAGCTTTACGTCTGCTCCTTTTCTGCCTGTGGGGTCATGTCCATGCATTGGGCTTCCCGAGCTGTGTGCTGAGCCCCTGCTAGCGCAGATCACACACTTTGCGGGAAGGCAGTGCCTCTTGCCTGCCGTGGTGAGAAGCAGCTACGAGGGCTTGGGGCTGCAGAAACCATCTCTCAACACTCAAGGGCAGCTTGCACCTCGCAGCAGGGATTTCTCCCGTGCTGTCCCTAACACTGGTCTAGCAGTATCTACTTATTTCCTATCAGCTTCAGTCAACTGTTGCCTGCGGAGCACTCAGAGGCCCTCAGATTAAACGTGCTAATGGAAGAGCAAAGTGGTATAAAAGCGCTGCCGCCGCACGCTTCCCCTCCCTCCCCGTGCCGAGCCGCCGTGCCTGGATGCTGCTCCACCATGACCTTCTACGGTGATGCTGTGGCAGCCGATTTCTTCATGGGGGCATTTGGGCTGACAATGTGAAGCTCCTTTTCCCACATAATTGAAAGGAATTTCTGATTATGCACAGGGATGTCAGCAGTGCGAGGAGCTTGGATGCCTTCCAGCCGCAGCCGGATCCAATGATAGCGCTGCGATTTCTCCTTTTTTGGCACTCTACTTGTGAACTTTCTGCTCCCTTCTGGGAGTGATTTCTCAAGATAATATGCTGCTGCTCCAGCTTCTCTCTGATGGCCTAGATTTATAGCTTCTGCAAGGCAAGAGAGGGGAAGGGGTGTGGGAGAGACAGGGAGGATGAAAGCAGAAAAGGAAATTATTTTTTGGTTGGGGTTTTATTATTTTGGTCCTGCTCTGCTACGGTGACTGTCTCCAGGCTTTGCACAAAAATAGTCTGTCCTTTCTATCTCTGTAATGCTCTTTACTGCCTGCAGTGAAACGTTGAAAGTACACACGAGTTTTTCTGGCCTCTCTTTAGTCCAGCCCCTGTGAATATGTGGCATTAGGTGAGCACTACATTTATATCTGACCTTTTCACTATCTCCTGCATCTGTTAACAGAAAAGAGAGGAAGATGTCCCCAGCCTCTTCCCCCACAGAGCAGATGGTACTGGTGGCTTGATTTACTTTATCTCTATCAGTCCCAACTTGCCTTGAATCTTTCTGAATGTCTAATTTATCTAAAGCCTTCATTGCTCTAGCTACACTGGGGAAAAAGGAAACAATAGCCCCAAAAACTCCAGCCACTGATTTTCAGGGAGAAATACTTCAAAATTCCAGATGCTGTGCTCAGAAATTTAGTAACATCATAATTAACTGGGACAAAAATTTCTCTCTTTGGATGTGCTAATCAGCTGAATATCCCCTTTCCCCAGTGACTTCAGACTGCTGAAGATGTTTCCATAACATCAGAACCGTATTATCCAAGTATTTTAACCCTCTCTCACAGCATTTCCAGGAAGGTGGGGCAGTCCTGCCGTCCCTGTTTAGCAGGTGGGAATTGAGGAGCTGAGGCACAGAATTTACCTAAGACAGATCAGGTAAGTTACCCTTTGAATATACCTGTTCCTCCCTAGTGTTTATACAGGTAGAGCACTGATGTTTTATAGGATTATATCCTTTACACCGTGTGGCTGCAGTCGACTGAGACTAATACCACTCTCTGAGACTCAGCAAGGTCACCCCGGAAGAGTGGAGAAAAGCTGTGAAATGAGCCTTTTTACTCTAGAAAGAAAATAACATGTGCACCTCCTTACGAGGTGCTAGCTCCTGAAATCACAAGCTGACACATCGGTTTGGGTTGGAAGGGACATTAAATATGTTAAAATGGAATTGCCAGGAAAGGCAGGGGAGTGCTGAGCACCTCCTGAGGTTCGTCTTGAGCTGTGTTTCAGCTTTGAGGTCTTCCTGACTGCCCTGGGGACACCAGGGCAGTTCTGTGGTGCTCGTTGTGGCTTTAGCTACTAGGGCTTTTCAGTTCTTCATGTTGCATCCAAAAATGGAAAATTGTGCTGGGCTGCCTGTGCTGGGCTCCACATTTCCCATCATCTCAGATAGCCAAATTGCCAGTGTTAAATACTCCATTCCTGACGTTGTGGCTCAAATCCTCCCTTCTCCAAAGAGAATACACTATGAGACTGGCTTGAAAAACTTGGAGTTTAACTTGTTCCTGTTTATCTCTAGCTGGTTGGATCTGCAGGAACCTCAAACTTCTCCTTACTATAAGCTTTTTAAATCTCAGGTAACCTGGTTGCAGGTGATGAGACCCAAGGAAAAGCTTTTGCCTATGGAAGGAGGCAAAATCAAATGGTAATGGGGGGGCTAGACACAGGGCTTGCTCGTGAGGACCACAGGAAAGCATCCTGAAGGTCATGACCAGAGAATGTTTGCACAACTCTTTCTTGATGCCTAGAGTATTTCAGCATAAAACCACATGTTCTGGCAATGATACACCCTAATTAAGCACCACTGAGAATCAGATTGGACTTGCATTCAAAGCAGAATTGAAATTGAGGCCACTTGATGCTGCCTGAGCCTGTGTCCTTGGGCAGAGGCTGTGATTGAAATGACCTTACATACAATCAGGCACAGGAGTCAAACTCCTCCTCAGCGGGGATTGGTCTGGGTTGATGGGAAGCCTTTCGCTTCCTCTCAGAAATCAGAGTCACAAAGACATACTGAGTGGCTGAGGAAATTATATTTTATTCAGCTTATCAGCATGTGAAAGATAACGGGAATGAGCTGCAGTCACAATCTCTTCTGTGATGGCAGCTGCAGAGGGGGGAGTAGAAATAATTCAGCAGGGCAGGAACTTGGGAATGCTGGCAGGTCCTGGGCTGCTTCAGGGCAAGAATTTGGGACTGCTGGTGGATCCTGAGCTGCTTCAGGGCAAGAATTTGGGACTGCTGGCTGGTCCTGAGCTGCCACAGAGCTCCTGCATGGCCTGGCAAGGACCTCAGGGGGAGCAGCAGCTCCCATGGCAAACACAGACAGCAAAGAGCCTTTCAGACCATGCCCCTTCACCACTGTCCGGCAGCCCAGCAAATGTAGCAGCTGCAATGCTGGGGTGAAACAAATCACTGAGTGCTCATACTGAGCATCGTGATGGCCTGGCTCTGCTGTGGAGCAGGAGTCAGGCCGGTGGACAGAGCTGTCACTCTTAATTTCTTATTATTTTCTTGAGCTGAGAAGCCATAGAAGTCACAGAATCATCGCATAATGGTTTGGAAGGGACTTAAAGGCCATCTCGTTTCACCTCCACTGCCCTGGGCAGGGACATCTTCCACCATCCCAGGTTGCTCCAAGCCCTGTCCAGCCTGGCCTGGGACACTGCCAGGGATCCAGGGGCAGCCACAGCTGCTCTGGGCACCTGTGCCAGGGCCTGCCCACCCTCATAGCCAGGAATTCCTTCCCAATATCCCATCTAACCCTGCCCTCTGGAAGTGTGAAACTATTTCCCCTTGTCCTGTAACTACGTGTCCTTGTCAAAAGTCTCCCTCTGGGGGAGCCTGTCCTTAAGTCTGGTTTGTTCTCTGCTCAAGATGCTTTTGTGCATTAAATGTAGGGAAAAGGCAGGAAAACTGACTTGGCCATGAAGCCATACGGCATTCCTAGCTGCAACGATGCCTTTGCTATCCATGGACATTCCCACTTCTCCTCGTGAGTGAGAATGAGAGACCACCCACCTGAAGTGGTAAAACCAAGAGTTAGGCTTGAACTTAGTGTGGTCTGAGACAAAATATTTACTAGCTCGGTAGTAACTTCGTACTGGCAAGTCATAGTAATAAAAAGCGTGTTTGATGTGTTCAGAACTTATTGGTGTACACATTAAAACATGTGGTGGAATCTGGGGGCATAATAAAACAGCTGCTTTAGTTAAAGCCAGAAGAAGAGTGTCTGGTGGTCATGCTGGAGAAGAGGATGGGAGCAGAGCAAGTACCCACTTTAACTCCTTCACTGCTGGACACTGCTGAGGCACAGCCACAAAAAGGGGTGTTTTTATGTAAAACTACAAGGCCCCTGAGCTAAACGTGTTTCCCAATAATGCAATTTTCATCCCTGCAGACATAAACCCCCCACACCCCACCCCACTCCACAGAACAGCATTTTCACTGCCACTTTATCATCAGGCCTAATTTGATTTAACAGGCTTGGCCCAGATAAATCAAGTGGTTACAGATTAGGAAGTCCTTGTGCTTAAAAGGCCAGTGCTCGTAAAATTGAATGCATCATGCAGCTTATAAACAGGAAAAGATAAGCACAGTTTTATATACTCCACTCTGCTGCAGATTTCATGCTGGTCCATCACCCTGGGAAAAGGAAGATGAAGGCTGTATCCTCTTTCCGGTCTGTGCAGGGCATTGTTGATGTTCATATTCCTTCTGTTCTACTTTTAACACATTTTTTCCCTCCTTGGTGCTTTGATACACCTCTGGGACACCTCTGAAAGTTGTGTTCAAGTATTTATTTTTTCCCTATATGAGAGACTTCCTCCACTTATTTGTATGTTTGAAAGGGAAAAACTTCTTGATGTACAGTTAAGAGAGCAGAGTTAAAGATTTGCCTTATTTGTATGTTTTTATGGATTTGGAGTAAATAGCATTCATAACCAGGAAGTTCATAGCTGTCCTAGAGAAAGGCATTGGAAGAGAGAATGGGTAAAATTTTTCTTGCTGTCAAAATGAGCAGGGTCCTCGTTAAAATAATAAGAAATAAAATCATAGAATCATTAAGATTGGAAAAGACCCCCTAAAGTCACAGAGCCCAACCATTAACCCAGCACTGCCAGATGCACCACTAAACCATGTTCCCTAAGCACCACACCTATGTGTTTTTTGAATACCTCCAGGGACACTGATTCCACCAAACAGCAGCTGTGCTCCTCCATTTAATCTACTGCTGTAGAAATTAAATGCACTCCTTTTCCCATGTGAAAAATTGATTGAAGTCCTTAGAGGTTCAGGTGCTGGATTTGGTACATGAGCCCATGGATGGTGCGTTCCTTTATTTAGCAACTCGTTCAGCTGTCTGATAAACATGACCAGTCCAGATCAGGCTAAATACAGTGCTCTTCCTTCCCCTAGCAGGAGTCATCTGTAACAGGCCACTGTTAGATGGAGTAGCCTGGGGGTTCTTTATATTTAACACCAAAGCAGGGCAAAACAAATGCAATTACAGCTCAATAATGAAATTTGTATCTGTTGTAAATGTCCTTAGTTACGTAGCGGAAAGTCCAGATACAGACGGGCTAAAAACAGATCCTAGGCAAGTGGTAAAGGAAAGCTGAAATTTCTTTTCAAAGAGTTAGCAAACAGTACGTAAACATCACAAAATGTTTACTTTTTTTTGTTTAAGCTGCAGAGTAAAAATAACTTTCCATTTATCAAGTGAGTGACTGTACAGGACGAGACCAACAGGGAAGGTGCTCTAAGCCTCGAGCAATGCGATGTTTTTGAGTTCAGATCTGGGAAAGGAGATCTTCAGGACTGTACTTTGGATTAATGGCCCGTGTACACTCCTTGTAAAGACTGAATGTAAGACTACTCTTCATTTTACCAAGATAACATTTGTCCAACCTCTGAAGACCAGTAGGAGGCGGTGATTTTACTCCTCCTTAGAAAGCAGCATGCACTAGCTGGCCTTTCCTGTCCCACCTTTGGAAATCAAGTCTCAGCCTTTTGCCAGAGTCTCAGAATGAGCGCCCAAGGAGCTGGGAACAGGTTATTCTGTTTCCTAATTATTAATGTGCAGTGGGAAAACAGAAAATTAACAATAAATCCAGTCAGAACTGCAAGCAAATTAATTCTCTGTTAATGTTTTATGAATCTCTTATTGTTGGGATCAGGACAGGTGACATTTCCTTAAGGGATTTCACACACCATCCACATTTTTGTATTTTAACAACGCTAATTTTAATATACTGTCTCTGCTGTGCAGTGGAAAATATTTTTATTTAATGACCAGGCTTCTGTTCCTTTGCTTTTTCTGGGTAATGCTGCAGTTTCAGGGCTCCTTGCAGCAGGATGTGTGAGTATAAGTGAAGAGATTAATATGAATAACCAGAACCAGACTGCCAGACTGAATATACATCGTTTGCTAGCTAAAAAATATAAAAGGCCCTTGAACAAAACTCATCTGAGATGCAATCCCATTCAAGACTCTGAAGTTTTCCTTAGATGAGACGCAACGTGAAGGAAGACTGCTGAGTCCCCTGGTGAGAAAATGTTGAGGGTCTTTATTCTGGTCTTGTGGCTCTGCAGACTGCCTGAATCACAAGGTCATGGCATGGGAAGATAGCTCGTTATGTCTTCTTTAAACTGCCTAAACACATTTTAAATAACACACTTCGCAAATGAGAAAGTATTTTCCACTGAGGTGGGTAGCATCATCTCAGCTCTTCAAAGATTAAGGTTTACTGCTTGCTAATGCCACCTGCCAAGGACACATTTTATTGCCTTTGTGCTACTGTATGTCAGTCAGGAATAAATCTCTGTAGAGCTTCTATCTCGCTCTTCAGCCACACGTAACCTCATTTATATTCAACAAACTTTTCTTCCCTTCTCTCTTCTGTGCCTCCCGCCCCCTCTTCCTTCAGAGAAGGCATTTCAATGAGTCTGTGCAGGCACAATTTAGGACTGAAATGAAGATCTCTATTCAGAGGCTGAACAAATTCTCACCAGCTTCCTTAGACCTAGGGCTAAGCTCTTCAGTTCCCTTCACCCCTTTTGTCTGCAGGTTTTTTGGGGCCAGACTGCCAAGTTCAAGCGAGGCTTCGATCTCTCCTCTTTCACAGGTCTCCTGATTAGTGGCTTTCTTTTTCCAAGACTATAGATACAATTATTAGAAATTCCGTTTTTTGTGAACACATTGAATGAAGGTATGAATGGAGATGGTAAGACGAAGAAAGTGAGAAGCTTAATATAACTTTGGCTTCTGTAGTTAATTAGATTTGGATGGCTTCAGAGGAGCAGCTGTAATTTTTTTTTTTAATTGAAGTTACATAAAGGACTATTCAGTGTATTTTGGGTGGGGAGGGGAGATTGTATAAAAATAAAGAAGCTGAGAGATGGGTTTTGGAAATACACTCTCTCTCCCTCTTCCTTTTTTGGGAAACAGTTGTGGGAAGAGAAAAAAGAGAAAAAGAAAAAAATGTCCCACCACCAAAGGGGATAACAGAATCACTGGCACTGCTGCTAATACCCTGTGTCTGAGGCACAGTATGCAGGATGCATATTCAAACAGGAACTTTTTTTTTTTTTTTTTTTTTTTTTTTTTTTTTTTGTTCAGAGAGAATCTGAAATGCAGAAGTCTGAAATGTATTCCTTTGCACATCCAGAACACTAGATCTCAGACTTTCAAAAGGACATTGCCAAGATAGAGATCACATTCAACATTTAAACATTTCATGAAAATATATCGCTTCCTATCTGTCTGAAATCTTACACTGCTAACAGAAGGCATGGATTTTGAAACCCCAGTGACATGGTATCAGTTACACTCTGTATTTATTCTTCACCCTGTCTGGTGAAGGAAATTATACTGGTCAGCTCTGTCTGCTGTTCCATTTCATCCTCATTTTGTCTTTTGCACCACACTGCAATCTCAGAATTTCAGTTTTAACTGAATTTTTAAACAGATGAAGGGATGGACAGTAGAATTATGATGCTCTAATCTAGCGGGTGACATCCCTGCCCATGGTGGGGGGTTTGGAATTAGATGATCTTTCAGGTGCCTTTCAAACCAAACCATTCTAGGAAGACTCTATGATCACATTTTGCAGCCCCTTTTGTTCTTTCACCCTAATCTGCATGTTAATCCCAAGGCGCTTTAGTAAAGTGTCTCTCCTTCACCAAGGGTGTTTTGGCAGCTAAACCTTCAGCTCCTACAGACTCTTGTCCACCGACTTCAGCCGTGCTGATTTCTCCTAAGCTAAGCACGGAAGCCTGGGCTGCGGGAGATGATGTCTGTCTCTTCAATCACACCCATACACTGCACTGACTTCAGGGTGGTGACTATTATCCCATTAAATAAATGGCTAAACCACAGAATCCCAGAATGGCTTGGGTTGGGAGAGAACTTAAAGCTCCTCTCGTTCCACCCCCTGCCATGGGCAGGGAGCACCTTCCACTCTCCCAGGTTGCTTCAAGCCCTGTCCAACCTGGCCTGGGACACTGCCAGGGATGGGGGACCCACAAATTCTCTGGGAAACCTGTGCCAGGGCCTGCCCACCCTCACAGCCAGGAATTCCTTGCCAATATCTAATTGAAATCTGTCACTGTAAGGCCATTCTTTGTAGTCCTGTAACTTCAGGCCCTTGTAAATAGTCTCTCTCCATCTTTCTTGTAGGCTCCCTTCAAATCCATCAGTGAGTTGTCACTGCCTTCAGCCATCAGCCTTCTCACCCACGTTATCAATAGGGTGAATCAGAAAGAAAAATTCTATTGTTGGTATCCCACTGTATTATTTATATATAAATCATACAAAAAATAACTTGTCTAAGTGTCATTATGACATTTTTTTCAGTGCAGCAAGTGATGCTACTTAAAAAAATTCCTGTTTTCTAAATTTACCTCTCTGATAACTAAAAGCACACATATCCTCTGAATGATATTTTTCTCTTAAAAAGGGGTAGTTTCTGCTTTGGCCCTCTAACCAAATGCAGAAAAAACTAGATATAATCTCTGAGATCTTCACTTCTTTATAATTTTTTTTAAAATTTTAACTAATGTATGGGAAGGAAGAGATTTATCAGTATAACCTATCATTATCAGTACTTTCTCCTCTGTTTGGAATAGAAGTTTTTACAAAATTTAAATAATTAAAAGACAAAAGAATCCCAAATGCCAAAAAACAAAACCAAAACAAAAAAAAAACCAAATCCAACCAAATAAAAAGCCCAAAAAAACCCCCCAAAAACCCCAACCGAAACAAAGATCAGTTTCCTAAAATGTCTGCCATTGTTTGCTGAGGAAAAGAAATGTTACTAGCTTGGTACGATTCTTGAATTTTTACTTTTTTAAACTAAAAAATATATTATGAGATTGTTGAAATGAAAAGTGCTTTACATTGAAAAAAGAAAACATTTATTAAAATATTTCTGGCTCCTGAGTGATTTTTGTCATATTTGTCAACACATTCTTAAAATGTTGCGAAAACAGGAAAAACGTGTGAACATTTTTCCATCTACTTCATATTGGATTCAACTATACTAACCTTTTCCTCATCTCAGAGCATTATAAATACCATCTTTCCTTATGACACTTGAGAGGGGGGAAAAAAAAAAGGAAGAAAAAGCTTGATTTGCCCTGCAGATTTAATGTTTGGAGAAAAGGGGTCAATGCTGACTAACAACGAACAGTGTTGGTAAGTTTGCAAAAATTCTGGCACGAACTCCTGGGCTGAAGGCTGAGTGTGGAGGCATAAGACCCACAGCCAGAAATGATATGTGATATCCTTCTCAGGTGACAGGGTAGCAGTACCAGGGAAGGGAGTTTGTGGGATTTGGTTTCTGGTTTAGAAATCATCTTGCAGTTGCTAAAGCAAGCACACCACCTCCAGCACAGTCATGATGCAGTTGTGCTTTATTTCACTGTAAACATCCCAGCCTGGTTACTAGAGGTCCCAAGCTCTATAAAGTCTGAAAGGCAAAATTAATTATCCTGCCTGGAATTCATCACTGACATAACTCAGCCACTTCTACCACCTGAGATAAATCTGTTTTAACTAGGTTGGTTACCTGTACCCAGCTGTGTGATTCTAGCAAAAAAAACCCCCGCACTCCTCATTTTGCTGCTAGTCTTTATTTTTCTATTTATTTTTCTTTCAGAATAAATATATGTGTTCACGTTAGGGCAGTGTCTGCTGCTGGGGAGAGGAGGAAGGAGAGACAAAGGATGAGGTGATGGTTGTCAAGGTCAGGCTGCATGAGGCTCTGACCAACCTGGTCTGGTGGAAGGAGCCTCTTTCCATGTCAGGGAGTTGGATGGAGATCAGCTTTATCGTCCCTTCCAACCCAAACCACATTATGGTGACTAGGAACTCACTGGATCTGCCATATGCAATGGTCTTGGCTAAGAAAACTGGTGGAACTTAAAGTACTCGCATGTGGAACAAATCTGATCTCTTGAGTGACGTAGAAACACATCAGGAAAGCTGTCATTAGAGTGCTCAAGAAACTGAAAAAATATGTGAAAGTCAGCACTGACCACAAAAAGGAAATAGGTGGTGGGAGCAGAATTTAAGTATATCAATGACTTTTTGAAACAATTATGAGCAACTTTTTCCTGTGCCTTCTATAGATAATCTCAGTAGCAGTTCTGTCCCAAATATCTATGCCTTGAATTTAAATTCGCTCTTTCAATATTTGTATAGTGAGTCAAAAATTCCCTTTCTGTAAATATTCCCAACAGGATAAGGTGGATATTGAAATGTTTGCACACAAAAGGTGTAGTCACTGTGAAAGCAAATCCATTTAAAAAGTGTTGAGCAAATATTCAGAGGAAATGAGAATAAAATGAACGAGAAAGGCTTTAAGGGGGTTTGGAAAGAAGGCAGGTGAAGTCATTGTGATAGTGCCATGTCAGATTAGTGCTCTGAAAGCGCTGTAGGGTGCAAAGTAGTTAAGACATTATTTACCCCTGCAATAAATAAAGAAAGTACTATTTTTACTCACGTTAATCAGCAGACTTGTAAACCCGTTAGAGAACATAGTCCATGTATAATAGGAAGGATAAAAATCAATGCAGAATGGCAAACTAGTAACAATGAGTGAAACTAAATCAGTTTCCTGTGATTTTCTACCTTTTCAAATTGCATTGCTTTTTTAGAATAAACCCTTCAGGAAGCTTGCTGTAGACCTGAGTGAAATACTGTAGAACAAATTGGTAATGAAACAGGGCATCAAAATAAAAGAGTAACCAAATAACATAACCCTTTATCTAGAAGTCATCACTGCTATTCTGACCATACCACTGGGCTATCTGATTTGGTAGGTTTTTTTCTATGTGTATTCAAATTCTATTACTTGGATTGGGGAATTACATGGCACTCCTCTGGAAGTAGCTCCCAGAGCCTTGGGAATGACCTGCCTCTCACCCAGACATTAAGGTGCCAAGAACCTGTGATAGAAAGATCACTAAGAAAGAGAGTGCTGGGATCCAAAGTCACCTGGGAAGAGCTCAAGCTGACTTCTGAGAAGAGTTCGCCAGACCTGGGGCAGTGTTTAAAATGTAAGGAAGGCCTTGAAAGAGCCTTCCTGAGACAGCTGTTTTTGTTGAGGGCTATGGCAACTGCTGCATCATCTGGATGCAGAAAGGGCTGAGTTTTGATGTTATGTTCACATCCTGGATGTACAGAGAAGGCGAGGTGAGGAAAAAGGCTTCATTATCCTGATTAACCTCTCTGCTTTGAAGCACTCGTGGCCAAACCTTGATCCCTACTACAGATTAACTGTGTTCAGTGGAAAAATACAGCTGAATCCAGAAAGGATCTTAGGTCATCTCAGTGCCTACAGTCAGATAGGTAAAAATTTAGAATTAGGAGATGGGAAAGATGTCACTAGCAGTGTAAAATCACAATGCAGCTAACAAATCCAAATAAAATACAGTTTTACATCTGTAAACCTGTATATTGCAGTAATTCAAGAGTGAATAACCCCCTACTTATACACAAACTCTGCTGTCGTAAAGACAAAAGGAAACGCTTTGCAGAATCAAGAAAGGTTGAGGAATAAATATAATCTCAGCTGGCTCACATTGTTATTTTGGATTTTAAATGGTTCCGTGTCCTCTTGTTTCTATTCATTCAAAACATTTAGCACTGCAATAATCTTAAGAGAATTTCCTTTACCAAGAAAATGTACTTTGAGTATGTTAGGTAATTAAATCCAGTTATTGTGATTGCGAACATTCATCTCCAGTTAAATGGATGGCTTCTTTCAAACCTGGGTTGGTTGGCTGTTCTCAGCACAGAGCAGCCTAAGGTTCTTTGCTGTTCCCTAATACTTTTGAGATGATTTTATCTGTCTTGTACTTCTAAAAGTAGTCAGATGGAAATAACTCCTGGTCTTGGCACTGTAAACATGATCCATAATTCTGCAAGTGAGTCACTGTGACTCTGCATGGAGAAGGGGTTTGAGAAAGTGAATCTTTTATTCACTGACTGCTCATCACATTTATCTGGTTGGGGAAAACATCATACACAGATTCTGCACAACAGGAAGGACAAGGCAGAGCCAGGATGTGTGATAGATAGTACCTCACTCACACAGCTCTCTCTGTAATCTGGCCCGTGGCTGCACAGAAGCAGAAAAGGTAAAATAGAGCTTTTACTTCCAGGAGGAGTCAATTATTGACCAACCTGAAACCCAGTCCAGGGGTGTAACATGATATTCAGAGAGTTATGAGGGGAGAGAAAATTGTAGTATCCTAATGGAGGGACAATTTCATTAATGCTTGGCCACTTAATCCCAATTGTTATGTTCAGGGTAAATAAAAAGTTATCCAAAATATATACAAGACAAGTAGTCCGTGTCCAAGCCTGCAATACAGTCCAGATATACAATACCTAAAGTTTAGTAGAATTACATCGATATCAGAAACATGGACCACCTTACAAGAACTGACATACACAATGGTGAGTCAAGCCTAGGAATACAAATAGTGAAAATCATCCCTTTACCATTTTATTCCCGAGAACCAGGGGCAAAAAGTGAATCCTTCCCACCATCCCCACAAAACAAGTGGTCACAGGAAAAAGAAAGAGGCCTTGATACCTCCCAGGGACAAAAACCCAGGAACATTGTCCTGGAAAAAGCCTTATATTGCTTTTGATTATGGATTTTTAATTGTGTCATGTAAAATTAGTGCTTAGAGAGCACTAGATATGATAATGAAGGTTCTGAACCTTAGAAAGACACTGAAAATTGTCTTCAAAGAAAGTTCTTCCATTTTACCAGTATACTAAGGCAATATACATGGGATTAGAGTAAGTTAAAACTGAAACTCTTTTGAAGACCTTCCTGTCACCTTTCTAGTGCAGAATAGGTGCATTTTCGTAATTATTCTTTCCACTCATTTTAACCAGGGAGCCAGGGCTTTCTCCAACAAGTTTCCTTTGCAGTGTATGCCAGGTTTTGGATGAGGTTTTCATCAGGATACTCCTCTCTAATATTTTCCATTGTCTAATTTCATCCTATTATATCTAATTACACTCCCCTGAATGACTTGAAACTATTCTTATCCCTCCCTTCAGATGCTTCCAGACAATTATCTGGCTCTGTATTCCTATTTGCCAAGTTACAGCTATTTAGATTTTTTAAGCTTCTGCTCCATTAAATTGACTTTCCTCTCATCCAAAGTCTATACAGTACCTTGTCTAAGAGGAAAGAAGATTTGGAATGATTCTCATTATTTTAAGCAGATGGGTTAGGCTTGCAAAATATTTGTCTCCTCCTTGCAATCATAGTCACGAGTATTCCATCACATTTGGAACTCCTACTTCTCGGCATCCTGTGAATGGTTATCAAATAGATTTGATGGTTAATTTTATAATAATTTCATAATTGATGTACTAGTGTGCTGCTGTTGCTGAGCATTACTGACTTCACAAATTGATTGTCTATGTTCTTCCATTAGATGAGAGAAAAAAACCCCAAAATAGCTATCTTATTATGCCACACTAGTGATGTCATCTAAGGATTCTTGACCAAGACTTTGGAATATCAATCAAGGAAGAGACTATCTGAGGTTAACTGTAACACCAGACTTACTGGATGATTTCTGTAGCTAAATATTTGTGGCACAGCTTGTAGACTACTGGCTTTTGAGCATTCCTGAAGTTTTCCCAAAGAGAAAATCTGACAGAATAAAGGGAATAATAGTTTGGTAGAGTCAATGTAAACTAAATCACTGCGTTATGGGTCAATACAAACGTGCTGCTTTGTTCAGATTTATGTTTTTAACAATAACAAAACCCTGGCCAGTTAAGCCTTGACTCCTCTCACCTAAAGGCAACCATGTAGAAGATAAGCATTCAGACTAACCTAAGGCCTCTATGGGCACCTCCAGAAAGTGATGTATTTCTCCTGTTTCTGATATTGATCTTGGTGTACAAGATGCTGCTAGAACATATTTTCATGAACTGCTGGTAATATGAAAACAGAAAATGCTTAGGGCACAAGCAGCTTTGGAAACAACTTGCCAGGCTGTAATGACCTCAAAAACCCCAAGGTATTCACTGAGCACTGACATTAATAAAGTCTTTTTCCTGATCGGTTTGGGTGGCTTACTCCTCTAGATTACTCTTCTTTCCCCTGCTCTGTATCCTGCATGATGAAAAGCCGTGATGCCCTCCAGCCCCACTCATATCCACAACTTTCCCCTGGGAAAGAGCAGCCTGTGTGCTGCTGGACATGTGGGATTGTCCCCACCAACATCTGGCTACCCAGGCTGGGTAGATATCTACTCACATAGGGTTTTTTTTCTCTGTGTGATTATTGGATCATAGAATCACAGAATCATAGAATCATAGAATCATAGAGTCACAGAATCATAGAATCATAGAATGGTTTGAGTGGGAAGTGACCCAAGATTCAACCCCGCTGCCTTGGGCAGGAGCACATTCCACTAGCTCAGGTTGCTCAGAACCCCATCCAGCCTGGGCTTGAACTCTTCCAGGTTCACCTCCTCTAGCCAGTTTCTGATCTTCTGTACCTCTTAGAAATGTAGCATCACCAGGATATTGTAGCAGAGTTACAAACCCATCTTCAAATCTGACTGAAACAGGAAAAGAAATCTCAGAGTTAAGTGGAGAGCACAGGTGGAAAAATCATGGTATGATTGTAGAGGCCTATTTTCCCTTCAGAAATTCAGCTAAAGAAAGAACAAACCATTTAGACAGAATTAAATAATAACTTTTCTTTTTTTTTTTTTATCAGGCACTTGCTATCGTTTTCCCCCTTGCTGACATGAAAATTGAGAAACTGGGAATCCAATTACAAAGGCTAGATAAAAGGGAATGATAGCAAGGAATTTTAATTGGATGGAAAAGATGTTGAAGGCATGTTCACTAGATACATGCTTCAAAAACAGCAGAACTACAAGTGTACAGGCAGAGGTCAGTGTATAAAGGGATAATAGATGACTTAGAAACAGTGAACCACAGCTCAGGTTTTCAATCAATAGGACCAACGAGAGCTGCTGGACCTTCGATGCAATTCATTACTTCAAGAGGTAGTAAACAGCAATATTGACATTTAGAATGCAACGAAACCCAAAATTGCTTATATCTTTGGCAGCTTTATTTTAAAGTGTGAAAACTCTCAGCAGGTGGTACCAAGGGTTTTGCAACCTTTTCTTTCCAAGGATTACTGCAAGGAAAATTCATGTTGTTTGGTGCTGTGTTCTGAACAGCTCTTATTGTGGTACTTCTTCTTCTTCTTCTTCTTCTTCCTCTTCTCCTTCTTCATAATTTTTAATGGTGTTATTATTGTTCCTGATTCAGCAAGATGCAATAGCAGAAAAAGAAGGGATGGTTTGCTCTTTCCTGCATGGCGTGGTGACCCAAGGTCCTCTTGATACCTTGAGCTAGAAAAGTCCAGGCTTATTGGCTTGAAATATGATTTGAGCTTTGCAGAACTCTCTTGCCAAGCACAGCAATGAACCTTAGCCTTGCTGAGGTAAGCACAACTGGTTGCCATGTAGGAAGACTCAAAATTCAAATCCAGATGAGCCTAAGCATTCCTCAAAACATTTTGGCTCAGCTTCTTCTTGTGGTATCTCCAGACCCATGGGATGCTTACATTTCAATTATGGTGCAAACCCAATGGCAAAACTACCAGTGGTTTCTAAGGTGTCAGGATTTCACTCATCAGAATGAGATCATCTATCAGTCCTCCTTGTTCAGTCCCAGTGAAAACAGGAATGCACCAGCAGATGAATCTGGCTACAATTCAGGCTGAGGTGTGTGGATTTAATCTCTTTCTCTGAGAGGACAGCCCAGCATTTGACAAGCCTTTGGAGTTAGGATATATACCGTGAATTAAATTCCTTTGCTGCTGGGCTCTGTTTGTGGGGAAACTATTTACCTTTTAAATGATGTACTTTCTCAGACCTGTCCCTGGAAAGCAGACTCACACCTGACTCTATAGCTTCTGTTAATGGACCTGGACAAGTTTTATTGGAAGGACTGCAGGGAAACAGAAGCAGCCACACCAGGCTTGATGGCCCATCCAGGGAAGTTGTTGATGTTAGATCTTCCAAGGAACAGATATAAACATGCCCATAATGGATACTATAAAGATTCTGCCTGCAGAAGAAATGTTCTCCTAATCCATCCAATGCAGGCAAAGATATCTCTTTGCCTTGCACTGGAAACATGGAGCTCCCTTCTGTCCTTCCCCCTTTGACATCCTTCAGGAGGAATGGAAAACCCTGACTGCACAGAGTGAGGAAAGATCCCATCCTTCCCGAGTGAAAGAGGTTGGGGTTTACACAAATTAACCTCTAATTGCAGCCACTAATTTTGGGGAAGGCAAGGCAGGAGAGGCAGAGGGATGGGGAGGGGAGGGGAGGGAAAAGGAAAGGGAAGAGAAAGGGGAAGATGAAGGGAAAGGGAAACGACATTCTTTGATGTGCAGAAAACCCTAGATTAGTGGTGATGCCAGCTGGCAAGTCTACTTGTTTGAGTCTGGAAGAGGACAGTCAGGTTTTCACACTGCCCTGGCCCAAGAGGGGCAGCTTTTGGTGCTGCCTCTCGTGTGCTGCCAAAAGGAGAGTGCTCCTGCTCCTCTGCCCAAGCAATGCACAATGCACCAGGCAGGGTGTGAGCTGGCACACACCATCTCTGCACTCACTGTCACCAATTCATGACCTGCTGGCCTGTTCTAGAATACTGAAGAGCTGACTGCGATGCTTGTGGGGAATGGTTTTATTCTGCTCCACTGTCTGACAGGTCAAACATCCTTGACCCCCACAAACAATTGGTGATACCAAGACATGCTGGAGAACTGAGAGCTGTTTTATTTCTGTGCAATTTAAAATGACAGTAGGGAAAGGAGATATAAAGTAACTGAAATTGTCACCATTTATACCTCTGATTCTGATAAAAAATGCAATGTAAGTATGCAAAACTTCAGACAGCATTCTGAAACTAATGGTTATACAGGGACCTCAATGTATACCAAAGGGACTGAAGATGAAAAAATGTTTACATCTCTATCTCTATCTCTATCTCTATCTCTATCTCTATCTCTATCTCTATCTCTATCTCTATCTCTATCTCTATCTCTATCTCTATCTCTATCTCTATCTCTATCTCTATCTCTATCTCTATCTCTATCTCTATCTCTATCTCTATCTCTATCTCTATCTCTATCTCTATCTCTATCTCTATCTCTATCTCTATCTCTATCTCTATCTCTATCTCTATCTCTATCTCTATCTCTATCTCTATCTCTATCTCTATCTCTATCTCTATCTCTATCTCTATCTCTATCTCTATCTCTATCTCTATCTCTATCTCTATCTCTATCTCTATCTCTATCTCTATCTCTATCTCTATCTCTATCTCTATCTCTATCTCTATCTCTATCTCTATCTCTATCTCTATCTCTATCTCTATCTCTATCTCTATCTCTATCTCTATCTCTATCTCTATCTCTATCTCTATCTCTATCTCTATCTCTATCTCTATCTCTATCTCTATCTCTATCTCTATCTCTATCTCTATCTCTATCTCTATCTCTATCTCTATCTCTATCTCTATCTCTATCTCTATCTCTATCTCTATCTCTATCTCTATCTCTATCTCTATCTCTATCTCTATCTCTATCTCTATCTCTATCTCTATCTCTATCTCTATCTCTATCTCTATCTCTATCTCTATCTCTATCTCTATCTGATTTATATCTGTGTTTGTATGTACACCTTCTCCATATCAAAATCTCCAATCTCTCCTTTGCCACTTTAAGGATATTTAAAATATCTTCAACACAAGCTTTTGTAGAGACCTAGAATTTTCAATTAAAATATTATGGTTTTAGAATTATTTTAAACTCTTCATTAACAGAGTTATAGATAGACATATCAACATGTACACCTTTGAAATGGTATCTCTCCTTCTTCACCCCAAGGATTGTCTCAACTTGCAAGCTCTTTCCCCTCCCAGTGGGTAATAACAGAGATTATTGCCACCACCTTTGGAGACTTTAATCCCTCTTCCTCGAAATCAGTTATAAGTGTTACATAAATACACATAACTCTATTCAATTATTTTCTTGCCCTTCCCGTGCTACAGATCTATCTGCTGGTAACTTCTGTTTGAATACACACCCTCCTTATCTTGAAAGAATCAGGCACAGTCTGTCTGAAAGCAAACTTGATTATAAGGTAGCAAGAAGAGACGGCAGCAAGTCAAAGAACATTATAGATGTCATTTGCCAAAGGAATTTTCTTACAGCTTGTGGACACTGAATTATTGACACAGAGTTTGTGGTTTAGGGTGTTTTTTTTTGGGTGAGTGGATTTTTTTTGCAGTGCTGTTTTTATCGTAATATTGTGATGCTACAGTTTTTTTAGATGCTGTCATTATAGTTTGGTCTGCAGCTCTTTGTAGAGGTTGCTTTTGGGACCTGAGTGTGACAGACGTATAGGTGAGAGAATTATTTTCAAATATATTTAGATATTGGGTATGAGCTGATCTGAGCTAGACATCAAGAAATCTCTTTGGCTGCAGTTGAAAGGAAATCACCACCAAATGTTGACTCAGCTGACCTAACTTAGCTAGCTAACTCTGTCTAGAAGGTTTTTATCATTAAAGTGCCTATCTGCCTCCAATGATTATAAAGGAAATGTAGGCAGATAGTTCAGATAAAGAACCATTAAAATTCTATCATTTTTTTGAGAATAAACTTATCCAATGGTCCTCAAGGAATTTTTCAGAAGGGACTAAAGCCAGCAGTACATAGGAGATTATATAGACTTTTGGTGAGACAGTTCTGAGCTGTAAGGTTAGCCACAGACACAGTAAAAATCACTGTGTTGTAAGCACAGCAATTATTATCTTGATGTAAAGGAATGAGAAGGTAAGGTAACAAAAGGAAGCAACATTTCCAAAAAAATGGGCAGACAAAATGGCCTCTGATGGAGTCTAGGAAAGTTAAACATTTATTTTTCTTTTGCTCTTGTGTTTCTGCTAGGCTTTATAGTACTCAACTCCCTCACTCTCCTAACCAATAACATTTGCACATGGTGTTCGTGTAGTTCTCAACTTACACTAATAGCTGGTGGTGGACTCTCAGGTATATTTAAAGGCTGGAGATTATTCAACAAAGGCATAGAGCCCTTCCCCACGGTATCCCATCCTGCCGATCCCTCTCCATTTCTGAGGAAGTACTGGTGGCTGGGAGACTAACTGGATCTTTGCACCTTAGTCAATTATTTATCGTTTTACTGATTCCACCTGACACCAATAACTAAAGGATGTGATGAACCGCGAGTCTAACTGAATTTTTCAATTTTCCTTTGTAGACCGTGTTTTCAAGATCTCTAATCATTCTTCCTGGTCTTTGAACTGCCTTCAACCAGGCCACAGACCTCTTGATATTTGCTGAACAAAGGCATCTGGACAGGCTGAATTTGAAGTAAACACAAGCAAATAGTGGTGCAAAGCTGTGCTGGAGCACAAGAGGCAAAGATTGTGGTTGGGAACAAGACAATTATGTTAATAAGTTCTTATCCTCAGACTATGTGTGCTCTTGGGAGTTGTCAGCTGAGCCCTAAGCAATGCTGAGCCATTTGTATTCACCATCTCTATTCAGATTAAGCCACATAAATAAAAAGTGCCAACAGACAACAGCCTTTGAAGATACTGAATCTCTAATGCATATTGCTTTTCATTTCTATGCTTTATTTTCAGTTTAAATAATAATGAATTTTTTTGACAGGAGATAAGGCTGGGAGGCACAGCTGAACCTGCACCTGGGAAGGGCTGGTGGTTCTGGGCACTGGTGGCTGTGGGCTTTGGTTATCCACCAGATCTTCTTGCTTTGATTAGCCTAACATCTGCAGTTACTGGGGACCTGTATGTACCAAGCTAAAAAATCTCACAGCAAGCAGTGAGAAGAACATTGGGAAGAACATACATGCTTTCTAAATAAACTTCACTTTGTGGATTTCCCAGCTTTCCAGTGTTTCTAGTTTTTTTTTTCAGAATCCTTTATGTTCCTTTGTTTTGATCTGAGAAGACCCAGAACCTCCCCTCAGCACCTTCTGCTCCCCTCCACCACACATTAGCTTCACAACATTTTGAGAGGCAGTGACAATGGGGGAGAGAGAGAAAAAAGGCAGAATTTTCCAGAATTTCTGCTGTTCCCTCAGGATATACTCCAGGCCTCTCCCCTTCTTCTTAGGCTATGTCTGCCAGCCTCAGAACTGGTCTCCTAACTGTGTGATCTCCATATACAAAGGTAAACAAAGCGGTACAAAAGCCTTGGGCATCACGAGAAAAATGCATTTTAAGTACCAAAGGAAAATCCTGAACAAGAGCTAAGCCCAGACATCTTGCAGCATAAGGATTAGTTACCACAGAATGTGCTATTAAAGGTAAATTATTGCTTCTATCATTATCTTAATAGCCTAGTGGTTGTGATAAATATTTACAGCAATCCAGGAAGGTGAGAAATTCTGTATTATTAGAAATGAAAACAGTCGCTATTTTAGTTTTGAGGAAAGCTAACTAAATCCTGTTTTTCTATCAAAAAATTACATCTATTTGGGCCTTCGGTGGATTATGTATTGATGCATCTTCTTTTATCTCTGCTCCCTGGCTGTGGCTGGATGTAGAGCTAAGAGCAGCTCTGCAGGTTGAGGCCAACTCATTACGCTGGTCCGACCCCTAAATCAAAACAATGACCTGATGGAGATCCAGGCCAGCACCATCCACTCGTTTTCCATTCACAGCCCTTCTTTTCACTCTCACAGGGCCAAGCAGAGAGCCACGATGTCACAACAAAGTCTCTTGTGGCAGAGTCCTACGGCTACAGCAATCCTACAGGGATTGCAGCGCTCCGTGAGACCGCAGAGGAAGCGCAGGCTGGTGAGATAACACTAATCAGCCAACAACCCTGAATAGAACAGGGAACGAAACATGTCAGCTGTCACTTATGATAGCATACAGTGTCCAATTTCATTCAATTGGGCTACTTTAATGTTCATCTCCCTTCCTGTTTAAGCACAGGTGATTCTTAATTAACTTTTCCTAACATGTCACTCTCAATTGTACTCACTGTAGGTATTATATAGTCTAGATATATTTGGGAAAGGACATGTAAGAACAAAAATCTTTCCGATTATGCAGAAATGGGGCAACTAGGAACTCATGCACCTTAAAAAGTTTGGTCATGTGTGTATATGCCTCTGGCATGCCTGATTTTATTTTAGAATTTCCTTGCATAGGAGAAGATGGCTGAGACCTCAAACTACAGAAAATGAAGAACTGAATTAATGAATTTTATTTTCCTTCCCAATTCATTCTAAAATGGTCCTTGAGGAAGGCTCTGTATTTTATACTGGTCGCATTATTGATACACATTGCTCTTCAAACCAGAAAAAACCAACAACCTGAGAGTCACACAATTGCTCCATTTTAGTCCCAGTTTTCTCAATTGCTGCACTCTCCATTAACTTGAAGAGGTTTTTTTTAGATGGTAATTGCGCAGTTGCACTCAACACAAAACACAAAGACCAGCATATCAAGGCTTGATCTTTTCTGAGTGATATCACAGATAATACACCAGGCTCTGTCTTGTCCAAGAACATCACCTCACCCTTTCTAATTTGGCTCAATTCCTTGCCATGCCTATCCACGCCAGCAACATTCTTTAGGTTTGGTTTGTTTTTTTTTCCTTCTGTGCTGCTTCAATTCACATAGAATGCAAGATAAAATGATCTGCACAAAGCAGAAGTTTGGGTCCAAGAATGTTCGTGTCTGTGAGAACTAAATCTGGGAGTAAAGCTTTTTCTATGTAATAAATCTTGCAGTAAACAGTGCAAGTTCTCTGACACCCACCCTCCCTTGGCTGTCCTGACTCTAGCAAAAGTGACACTAGAAAAGCTCTTCTTTTGCTAAAATTTGCTAAAATAAATTTTAAAGGAAAATAATGAAAAAAAGTTAAAAAGACTTCCCATTGAGAACATGGTAAAGTTTGGATCAGAGCTGACCTACATAAGAATAACAAAGCAAGTAAGGAAAATAAATTACAGGAGGAAAAAAAATTTAAAAAGCAGGGAATCAGGTCAATGCAGCAGGAGGAAGAGGAATGGGAAAAGGAAGATTTAAAAGTTTTGAGTAGGACGGAGAAGTCCTAAAGAACGGGGATTCCCATTTCAGCTGTGATAAGGAAAGGATCATAATGATGGAGGCAGTTCCTGCTCCATATTGCCCAGCTCCAATTCCTTCCTCTTCCTCATGGAGGAAGCAGCAGGGTCTAAAATAGGCAGCTGAGACTCAGCTGGTTTGCCCCTCTTTCCTTTTTCATTGGAATCTCATCTCCACAGTGGTTTTCTGCCTTACCCGTGCCCTGACATGGACATTGTGTCCAAAAATAAATTATTTTTATATATTTTATTATATAATTAAATACATGATCTAGATAAAGGGATTAAGTAATCTTTAGCAAATCCATACCAACAACACCAACCCAACCAACAACACCAAGCTGGGTGGGAGTTTTGATCTGCTGGAAAGCAGGAAAGCTCTGCAGAGGAATCTGGATGGGCTGGATCATGCGCCGAGACCAGAGGCGTGAGGTTCAATAGGACCAAGTGCTGGATTCTACACTGTGACCACAATAGCCACATCCCAGGCTGGGCAGAGGGGCTGGGAAGTGCCTGTGGGGAAATGCCGTGGGCGTGTTGGTGACAGCGGCCGGACAGGAGCTCAGGGGGGTCCAGGTGGGCAGGAGGCCGATGGCCCTGGGCTGTCCCAGCCATGGTGTGACACAGCCCCAGGGCAGTGCCTGTCCCCTGTGCTGGCTCTGCTGAGACACCTCCAGCCCTGGGGACAGCTCTGGGCCCCTCAGGACCAGAGAGACACTGAGGGGCTGGAGCGTGTCCAGGGAAGGGAACGGAGCTGGGAAGGGGCTGAGCCCCAGGAGAGGCTGAGGGAGCTGGGAAAGGGCTCAGCCTGGAGAAAAGGAGGCTCAGGGGGACCTTGTGGCTCTGCACAGCTCCTGACAGGAGGGGACAGCCGGGAGGGTCGGGCTGTGCTCCCAGGGAACAGCGACAGGGGGAGGACAGAGGCTTAAGCTGCACCGGGGGAAGATTCAGGCTGGACATTAGGAGGATTTCTTCACAGAAAGGATGGTCAAGTGTTGGAAGGGGCTGCCTAGGGCAGTGGCAGACTCCCAGTCCCTGGAGAGAAGTTCAAGAACTACCAGACGTGGCACTCAGTGACAAGCTGGGGATCAGTCACAGGTTGGACTTGATGACCTCAGAGGTCTTTTCCAGCCTAAATGATTCTGAGATTCTGAGATTCTGAGATTCTGAGATTCTGCGGCTCTGTGATTGTTTCTGTGAGCCAGTGCCAGAAGAACCTCAAAGCAACAGAAACAAAGAGCAGCCCTGGAATCCCATTTCTGACAATAGAGCCAACAAACTGAATTCCCCGGGAGGGTTTTTAGTGGACTACAGGTATATTAAAAAACAAGAAAAAAGTTAAAAAGCATTTTCTAGTGCTCTTAGCTGCAGTTTTTTTGGTAGTGCGAATGTGCTGCTGTAGCTTGCTACTCCATTATCATCGTCTGCAAAAATAAGATCTCATAATTAATGTCTAAAAAAATAGCAGGTGTCCAAGCCTGGATTTTTTCCCCCTTCCTTCTCTTTTTTGCCCTTTGTAGCATCAAGGTGAGTTAACAGCCTTATGTGTTCTGCTGAACTCGAGCTGGATCCAACTGAACTTCAATTCATCCCAGCAGCAAACTGTTTATTAAAGACCTGTCAAATGCCCGTATTCTGTGGATCATCACAGGAGCTGACAGTGCGACAAAGGCTTGAAATCCAGTGCATATCACTGGAGGATGCCATTAAAATGAAAGTGAGACCAAAACCTCACAGCTGTCAGTCATTATCTAGGACATTCTCACACAGTAGATCTCACACGCTTCCCTTCATCTGGCATGGGTCTCCTCTTCACACTTCTCCATTTTTTGCTGTAATGAAACAGCTTTTGAACAAAAAAGGATTTTTGAAAAAAAAAAAAAATCCATAAATGTCTATAGAAGATGTGCATTTCTGCTCCGTTTGGAGTTGTCCTGCATGTCCAGTTAGCCACTGTATCTCTCTTTTAGGTCACCTGCTGCTTATTTTATAGGCTGTTATAATTTAGAACCTGAAAAGAAGCATAAATAGAAATGACTGAATTCCAGCCATTAAAATAGAGCTTTCACAAGAAAAATTGTTCTCAACCACTTGCCCTTATCTCAGACCGAGCCTGAACACAACTTTGTTCCAGTTCAAGTGAGACTGGCTCGTAATGTTCCTGTCCTCATTATTTTTTGGGTTTTCTTTTGTTTTTCCAATTCTGGGTCTGCCTGGGAATTTACTGGCTGTGACAGCCAGATCAAGGCTCTGTCAGTGCTGTCAGTGACCAGCTCTTAGCCAGGAGAAATGGCTGGTCTGAGCTCTGTGGGCCAAAAGTAGGAAATACCTGAAGTCTCATAAGCTTGTTCTGAAAGCGCTTGATATCCAGCCTGTCACACCAATTTTACAGCCATTTATCTCCATCAACATCAGAGACACTATGCCAGAGCAAAAAATAATGGAGTGTTGACTCAGCCTCTTACAATTTTAAAGTCATACTTGATTTACTTTAGGATACAGTATATTTTATTGCCTCTTGTCTTCACTCTTGAACCCAGGTCTCCTCATCACTAGACCAGTGGCTAAAGAAATATCCAAATACAAGACAAAACCACAGTATAATTACTCAACTGCACTCTGATCACATGTCCTACATAATTATGAAATGGTTCCACTTTTAATGTCTATAATTATTACAAACTCATATCAAAAGGAAGGTCATCCATATTAGCACAGCTTTCAGATTTATTACACTACTCTGACACTGCTTTGATGTAAAAGAGTTTGACAAATATATTTTGTATAAAAAAAAATTAAGGGTAATTATGTCGTTTGCACATGGATTTTTATGATTAAAGAATTTTTAGATGTTCAGTGTACAACTTACCTTACACTCCAATTATTTAAAAGTTTTATTTTGCTTTAATATATACAAAACAGCTACAAAAATTGTCAGAATAATTCTAGTACAGCTCCAGGTTAAATTCTGTTCCATTAGGAACAGAGTTAATAATGCCAGTCATATACTTCAACTTAGAGGTAATTATATGCGTTTAAAAATATATTCTAAGCGTAATTACAGTGGAATTGCAGTAAAATGGCCATGCAATGAAAAACACTCCGTTACCCAGAATACCTGAGGCAGATGGAAACTTAACTAAATCAGATGACTGAGTATTTCAGCCAGGCTCTTTGGAGATTTTTCAGGGATGTCAGTGAATAAAGAACAGAAAAATACAGCAATTAAAAAAAAATACTGCAGTTAAGGCTAATAGTACACAGCTGTAACAAAATGTCCATGATATAGAGATCACAAATAAGTGTAAGAAAACTAGGATATTTAGACCACAAGTTTTGATTTTGGCCTCAATTTCTAAATGCAATTAAAAACCAGTTTTGTGGAGGGGATAGACAGCAGTTATTTAGATTGGAGAAAGAAGAAGAGGATGGTATGAGGAAAGCCTAGGTGATGCTGCCCAGAAAATGAAGTTCCCACTAGTAGGATGCCTGGAAACGTGGAAGCTGTTCTGGGCGCCTCCTGCTCCGCTTAGGAAAATGAGTCATACTTTCACATATTCTTTATGACTAAGAAGGATGGCACTCATGCATTGCTTGGCTACAGCAGCAATGCTGCCTCCTGACAGAACAGCCCTGGAGGCCCCTGAAACTGATTAATTGCTCATGACATAAGGAGTCATGTTAATAACAGCAGCAGGATCCGGTTCCCAGGGAGAGAAATGGCAGCCTGGTAATTCCTCTTGATCCAAACTGGAACAAATAATGGAAATGATCGCACAGATCAGATAAACTAAAACAAAAACCAAAACAAGGGCGGAAGATGAAGCAAGAAAGTTTTAAAAGAATATCTGTAAGCACCCCTGAAAGAGCTTAATCTTGATATTAAATATTTCCTAGGACAAAAGCTACAAAAGGTCTGAACAGACCCAGAACCTCTCTGGTAAATGTCCCATCCCAGCCTGGCAAGGCGGATCAGGATGGTGCAAGCTGTCCCCAAGCCCAGCAGAGGACATGGATAAAGTTATGGCCTGATCTGTTCCTGCCCAAAATGTGCTGTGGCATGGGTTCAGGGAGCTGGAAACATCAGTTTCTGCAAGAAACGAAAGGTGTGCATACCAGCATGATTGGATGAGTCAGTGGAGGGGGAACTGGGCCAGCTGGAAGATTTGGTAAGACTGGGCACATATATCTTCCACATTGTCTGTGACCAACAGTGTCCTGGAACAGAAAGACTGGATTATCCCAGCCTCAGTAACACGGAAGCCAATTATTTTTTGAGCGAAAAGCTCCTTGAGTTCTTGCTTCTGTTTAATTCCGTAGTCCAAGTGAAAAACTTGGAGGATGGATAAAAATTGTGTGAGGGAGAAAGCGAAAGGACAGGGGCATTTCCAGGCAGCCAACTGGACTAGCTCATCTTCAGTGATACTGTAGCACTGTATCCCCGGGAAAGATGATGCTTTACCCAAATCTGGTGGAAGACCTTTGGTGTATGATGGAAGGACTCACCTCATCTTGCCAGAGCACACCCAAGGAGACCCCAGCTGAACCTGGAAAGAGTCTGAGGGGACCAGTACCCTTGGCTTGCCCAGACTCCACATCCCCAGAGCAGCTGAGGGTTGGAAAAGGACACAGACCTACTGGAGGTGGCAATTTTGGATCAGTAAGAAGAGGTCCCAGGTCTGGAGCGGAGATTCCTGACATTACCAAAGAATCTGGAGGGTTTCTTGCTGCAGGTGAATGGAAGAAGAAGGAACTACTCACCATGGAAATGGCAGCCCATGGAGACTTGACCTGGGATTGTTCAGCGAGGGGATTGAAAATGGCTCATGAAAACTCTGGCACTGTCAGGAAGAACTGTGGGACTTTGATCTATAACTGAGGGAAATGGGCAATGGGAAAAATAAAGATTGCAGGAACAAATAAATTAACACAACCCAAAGACTTCGATCAATCCAAGGCTGGGCTGGGCAGGGCTCACTGCCCAGTGAGCTGATTGTGGGAATCTGCAGACCACCAGCTGAAGGTGTCCTTTGGGAGAAGAAGGCTCTGTGTTCCAATGTGGGCAGTGCAAGCCCATCTTGGAGTTTTGCTTATAAATACAATTATCGGTGAAGGACGCAGGGGTAACCAGACAAATTTTAAGAACTGATTTTCACATTATTCTAGGGGAATATGGAGCTCAAACTCATCATGCATGGAGAAAGTTGCCAGGAAAGCAGGAAAAACTCAGGAAGACTTGAATCCTGGGATTCTTTCAGAAGCCTGTCCACAGGAAAAAAGAAACAGTTTGATTGCAATTTTGGTAGCAACTGTGATACAAGCATAAGTGGACAACAAATTTAATCTTTAAAAAAGCATTTTGGAGAGGCTAGTTAATTAAAGTATGATTTCTAAGTATTTAGGAATAATAATAGTCATAATCATGTCAACAAAAACCATAATAATAACAGTAATAATGATAATAATAATAATAATAGTATAACAACATGTCCTAAAATCCTTCTGAATTAAAGTCCAGAGCTGTACTCTTGCTCTCAGTGAAAATACAGGTGATGCTGCTGAAGATGGAGATTGGAACAACAGCATACATTGAGCAGCTAATCCATCATGCCACAGTGTGAAAAAAGATAGAACAAATCCCTGGGGAAAGTTGCCAGCACAGTATGAATTATCCTTCAATCTGTCTCCCAGAATTTCACTGCATTTTTGGCTAAAATATATAGTGCAAATAGGTCTTCTTTGGAAGACAGAGGATGAAATGCTAGAATCTTCTTTGTTTTCAGACAGATGTTGACCAGGATGCTCTAGCTAGCCCAATGGCCCTGTGGAAATATGTGTAGGGATGTGCAACAGGAACCTCAAACCAGGAGAGGAGTACTGCAGAGCACGATGACACTTGAGGTCACCCTGCTTAAAAATTTAAAATGAGAATAGAGTGAAACACACTGCAACTTCCCGACTTCTTTGGTTTATCAGGACCATGATACAACTGCAGTGACAGGGCAAGAAGAAGGAATTCTTTGTGGGCTGTGGCATTAGGCTCAGAGTTGAACCTTAGTGACTGCTTCTTCCTTCCCCTCTTCCCCCTGCTTCCAAACTTTCGGTAAAGCTTACAGACAGCAGTGCTTAGGGACTGGAGCCAGAGTCCAATGGACCGCGAGTAGTGGTGCCACATGAAGAAAAGTTTCCAAAGAAAAGATCTTGGGGAAAAAAAACAACAAACCCTTGCTGAAAAGGAAGTTCTGGTTGTGGTTAAATCTGTAGGATGCTCTCACCATGAGCTGCAAGGCAGAATAGCTGTGGTTAGATCAGGCCATAGTTTCTTGCTCTAGCTTTTTAATTCTGGCATCCAGGGGAAACTTGCCAGGTGGTTGGAAAAATTGCCTTGTTTTGATTTCATGGTCGTATTGAGGCCTGGGTGTGAAAGCATAGTAAGGCTGATGCTCTTCCAGATGGTGTTATTGGGAAGCTAATTGTAAACATTGTCTCACGCAGGAGTGGGAGGAACCACTTGCTCCAGAGAAGGCTCCTGTTTGGGAAAAGTTGAATGCTTCTTTTTTTCGCCTACTGTTTTTACTTGTCTGACTAGTTTGAGAAAACGCAGTGAAGTTGCAGAAAAAAAACCACTAGGAAAGAGCTTCCAGAAACAAAACTTGCTGTCAAGATGGAGAGGGCTAGAAAATAATTTGAAAAACATCCTGACCATCCAGAACCAGAGCATTTCCTGCATTCTGCTTCTCAATATATGAGTGATCTCTCACCCTGATCTGAAGGCCCAGAAAATAAGGCACTCAAGGCACTACGGACTGTGTGTGAAAACTAGGAGAGCTTTCTGGGCTATTGAGAAGTGTCTGTCAGGAAGGTGGATGCCCTGTATGCCATCCCAAGCCTCTCTGATTTATCTCTGGGATACCCTGCAGTCTTTCTGCGCTGGAAGAAGCTGAACAGGCTCGGATGACAGTGACATTGTGAGTGCTGTTCTGTGGCTCTGTCTCTGCAAGGAGCAGACCAAGTGCAGAAAGGCACATTAATGCCCTTACATTCTTTACACCTGGACAGGGGGAAAGGGAAACATTAATCCACTCAGGGAAAATACCCTGGTGCATTTTTCCTCGAGAAGTGGTATAGAGGTTCCCATCTGCAACGGTGAAGGAAAAGCTTATTGCTGAATCTCAGTTAAGGATTTATTTTATTTTCTTTTATTCCCCTGGTTGTAAATCTAGTACTTAATTACTTTTCAAATTCTTACGAAGGTGGAGACATCTCAGATGGAAGAAGACAGCTTAATTTCAGTATCCATTTTGTTCTTCCTCCCAGTTCACAATTCCTTCCCAAGAAATATGTGTTACAATTTGGAGCATCAGATCTCAAGATTTCCTTCTTTAACATGTTTTTATTACTTCATTTTATTGAAAATATTTGTTATTCTTTTATCTGGCTGATGTTTTTCAATAAATAAACCATAAATTTTTTTTCAGTTTCTTTTCTTTTTTTTTTGACCAAACTTCTTGTTTCCAGTTGCCACTGAAAATTAAGTAATTCCTTCTATTTTCTCAATCCTTTTTGAATGAAAACCTCTGTATTTTTAGATCACTGGCAGGCTCTATTTCATAATTTGAAACTTTTCTACGTTAATGCACAGTTTTCATGTGGCTGCTAAAAATGCCTCACAAACACCAGTTCCCCAGGTCCACCCATAATTTAAAGGCAGAATCCAGTCTTTTCCAGGCCACTTTAGTATCCCTCAAAACACATTTCTCCAAGCTGTACAAGAATGTCTTAGAGGATGGTGAAACTGTCAGAAGACAAACCAGCACTGTTTAGGGCACGGAGCAGAAAGCATGCAGGCATTAAAACAATTTGGCATGACTAGCACTAATTTACTACACTGTTTATGATTAAAACTGTCCAAACAGTTAGTCAGAGGGAGCTGAGTTTGCACAGCTTTGTCTGCATGTCTTGTCTTATTTAGGATCTGGACCTCTGAAGAGCAGGAATGCAGAGATGGTGATGCGTCATGGCACAAAAGCATGGAGAAGATGAATTTGCTGGTGCTGGGTGGACAGTGACAAGCCCTGCTGCTTTTAGCAAGTGCCATTGTATTAAATTCAGGTTTTACACTAGACAGGTCCTGTTGTTCAAAGCTCTAGCCTACAGTGGGAAGAGAGACTTTCCAGTTGGCTGTGGGGGTACAGGTGGTTGAGTTTACCAGCGCTCCAAGTGTTTTTAATTTCTTTTTCCTTCCTGAGACAGTTAAATGCACATTTTTCAGCTGTGTAAAAACAAATGGCCTACTCTCCCGCTTTGGGTGCATTTCAAATGAAAGCCAGGCTTAATTAGGGCTTTTGAAGGCTTAAGAGTTAATGTGTGCCCATTAAACACTAACCACCAGCCCTTTACTCTCGGCTTGCTGGCCATCGGTGCTCAGGCTATGCCAGTGGGGACCATCTCAGGGTCAGGGCACCATGCCCAGCTTGGGGGCCAGGCGGAGGCCAGGAGCAGATGTTTGACCACTGTGAAGCGTGGAGAAACATCTCCAGCTCGGAAACGCTCGGATGCCGAGCTCATTTCGCAGTTGGATTCACTATGGGATTGGAGCTTGGGGGAATGGAGAGGAGCCTTGGCTCTGGTGGTCAGCAGCAGATCAGCGTTCCTGGCGTTTTGCTGGCCAGCTGCTGAGCTCCGTGGGTCAGTGGTGATGTGCACCTGGCCGGGGTCATGGCTGGGCAGGATGGGTCCCTACACTTGTCCCTGCGCAGGAAACGCTGCAAGAATTATTGCTCCTGTTTTATAGGTTTGGGAAGCTGGGGATTAAACGAGTTGTCAAAGGCCACACAGAGAGCCAGGGGCAGAGCAGGCAGCATGCCACGAGCCTTCCCTGCACTCCGAGGCAGCTCCAGACCACACTGCATCTCAAAGGCAGACATTCAACAGCCCTGTGGCTTGTGTAGGTGCTTACATAGAAGACAAATTGCAGCATTTTTGCCTCTATTTGCACAGGTAACATCTGTCCAGATTTTTCTAAACCTGCACAATGACTGATGAGTAACTCAGCAAAGATCTCTAGCAGACAAAATAGACGTGCAACACACAGGGACTCATATGTTGAGCTTCTCTGCAAAAATCACACTGACAGACTTGCAATAAATATATAATTTTATGGCCTATTTCTCAATCATATTCTGCTACATAATATCATGCTAAGAGCTGCGAGCTACCTTGCCAATGGAAATATGCAGCTGGCAGAGGTAAAGTCTCTCCAGAGCTGTTCAAGGAGTCATAACTGTAACAATATAAGCAAATAGATCAGCAGCATATTCCTTAATGCATTTTTTTTATCTTTTTTTTCCCCCTCTCCTCCTTCTTTCTCCTCATTTTCTCCTCTCACTTTCTTCCATCTGCCCTTCTCCACCATCCCTCCCCCTCACTCACTCCTCTATTAGTGTTTAGAAGATTTCACAGTTTTCTCCCAACCCTGGAAAGAATGTAAGCCGATGCTGCTGATTGCCTTTGAAAACATTTGGAACAAATTATGTCTACTTTTGGAATCTGAATAAAAGAATGTGAGCCTCAGTGGAGAAATATGAAATACAGGGTGGGATTCACAGAAGGTCTGTAGCATTTTTTCCCCTCCTTTCTTAAAAACAAAACCCAACAACACTTACAATTTTTTTTTCCTTATTTTTGTTACTTCAGGTTGGAAAATATTTTATGTGGGAAAAGTGAAGAGTCTAGAAAAGTGCTTTTTGTGAAATGACATCTTCATCAGTTCTTTTAAAGCTAAAAATGATGATTGGCAAGAGTCAATTGTTTACATGAGCTCTCTGAACCGAGTAGCCTTGATGAAGAAATAAAGCAAATTGTATTCTCTCTACCTCATCTAGTGAGGGACATTTTGGGTGACTAAAGTCTCTATTTTGTGCCTTGTTCTGCTTTCAGATAGTTTGCCTCAGTTTCCCTGCCTGCTGGTGGCTGCCGCTCTGTGGTGCTGTGCAGTTGCCATCAGCAAAACAACAGAAATCTCCTGAGGAAAGGTGCTGAAGGTGCATTTAGGACAGTTAGGACAAGTCACACATTTCCACATTCAGGCCTTTCTACATGTAGGAGTATTCACATCCAGGATTCTGTTTTGTCTTACTGCAGAAAATGGCGCCAACCACAAACTTTGGTTCCAAATCATCCTACAAACAGCTCAAACTTAGTGGAAGGAACTGTGAAGAAGGACTTCTTTTTTACTTTCTTTTTCTTTTTCTTTTTTTTTTTTTTAATTTTTTAAAATAAATGTTGATTTGTTTTAGGTACAGACTCATGCCCAGTATAAATGAAAAAGCTTCATAATGAGAAGATGGACAGCTTTGCACTTCTACACCAGCCTCTGTGAAATCAGCGGCTCGCTGATCCACAGCCACATATTTGGGTTTAGGAGCATTCATCTTTTGCTCTTGAGGCTTAATTAAGAGAAAATGAAGACAGAAACTTGCCCTGTAGAGGACCAGCCATCAGACCCAGTGCTGCTGATTCCCCTGGGCCACCATGGCCTGACAGCTCTGAGCTTAGCCCTTCCCTGGGGAAACTTAAAAATTGGGGAAACTTACAAACTAGGGAAAAGTGTCTCACAAGGTTTTCCAGCAGGTATCTACTGAGATTCTGCATAGTTTGCAGAATAAATGGAAAGTAGCAATGACCAAGACATTTTCCCATTTCTCTTTTGCTTTTCTGGAGGCTCTCTAGAGGAGTTGAAGCCTATCCACACTTAAAAGCTGCTGCAGTTACTGAGTTCAACCTGGTAAAAAATGAATATAAATTGCTCTGTAGATCAAATAATTTTTTTTTTTTTTTTAAGAGCAAATGAAAAATATTTTCTAAGCTTTGGAAGTTTTGTTTTGTTTCCTTGACTCATAAAGCTTTGGTGAATCCTGCTCATAAGTGCCAGAGATGGCAACAGATGCCAAAGCCCTGGCAAGTTTGAAACTGTTCACATAAACCCTGTGGGTGTGAATTTGATTCTTTCCAATGATTGTTTTGGAATGATTTAGTCACATTGTTTTGACCTACTTTTCCTCCTTGCAAACTTCATCCAGGCTGGTTATTGTTTACACAACAGGACCAAAGGCTATTTTATACACTGATATATTATTTCTGATAAATAAGCTAAGGAAAAAAAACAAAAAGAAAATAGGTAAAACACACTGTAGGCAAAAACCAAAGCTTTTTGTCCAAACTGGGAAAATCCCAATGCAAAGAAGAAGGTTGCGGGAATGACTCCAGCAGGTTTGTCCCTCAGCATTTGGTAAGATGAACATCAGAATATGAGAAATCAATGGGGAGAGAACCTGTTGTGGGCTGGCGAAAAGAAGGGCTCAGAGGGCAAAATGATGCCTTGTAACAAACTGAAGGGTTGAGAGGTGACCAGGAGAAGAAGGAAAGTCATCTACAAGGGGTTTGGAGACCATCGCCTGCTCTTTCCTGGTGGAACATGGACAGTAAGTCACCAGCAGCCTGGCCATGGGGGAATTTTGGGAGACCCTCTCCTGGTTGCACTGACAGGCTGTTTGGGCTTGCCAGCACTGCTGCGGTAGCAGCCACAGAGGTGGTTGGATTCCTGCTCCCTGGAGGCAGAATGTGCCCTACGGAGCTGGGGAGAGATGGGAATCAGGAAGATCTTAAAAGATGGGAAGGCAACAGTTGAAGCGGGGAGTCATTAAAGGGAAGTTAATGCTGTTAGAGGGACGTAGTCTAAGAAAATCTATTAGAGGCTGAGATGTAAACTTTAAGGGCAAATATAAACCTTTGCATCTATGATTTTCAGAAAACTCCTAGGGACTGACACGCCACAAATTTTTACTGGAAGCTTGACATCTAGTGGCTTTTTATGCCTCTGGTAATCAGCCTCCTCCTGTCTGACAGCTGGACTGGGAGCAAGTACTTCTTTCCCAGTGTTTGTTGACACCTTGGAACGCCACCAGCACTTAGAACAACACAAACCATCCTTGTGTCTCCACCAGGGAGCTCAGAAATGGTCATTTAGGCTACCAGGTTCCCATGGAATATAGCAAGGAAAGCAACCCTCTGTTAAGTCAGTTTCGAACTGCAGCAGAGAAAAAATTTTTTAAAAAACGACTGTAAATATGTCTCCAGCCCTAGATCTCCTGGACCTTAGGAAATCCACATAAGCATACAGCTCCACTCAGCTTAAAAGCTCACAGCGGTGAAATATTACCAATAAAACATCGTCAATAGACTTTCACATACAGTAATTGGAATGCAAAAGGTGTTTAATTGTCAAGCAGGGCATGTATCATGTCTGAAGCCTGGAAAAGCCTGAGAATAGCAGTATTTATAGCCCTTTGCATTTTCTGCATTTCAGGTCTGTGCAAGACAAAGAAATAATCTGCAAAGAAAGTGTCAATCCTGTGGCAAAGGTTACAGATTAAACTGCTGCTCTGTAAATATGTATATACATCCACAATGCATGCATTATTCTGAAAGGAAGCCAGTCATCCAGACATTGATTTTCCTGCAAGATATATAATTCACTGAAACACAGTGGCTGCTGCAGTTTAACAAGCACTATTTCCTCCTCTCATACATGGGTTTTTGCATTCAAAGGACAAGGTTAGCTTGTAAGTTTGTGCATCTGTATTGCAGAAGAGGGAAATCTTTACCTAGAAATCTTTATCTTCCCTGAATGCTACTTTTCAGCTAATGAGATTGCTGTCACCTAAATTTTCATTGTTTTAAGAGCAAGTGGCTGCCGACAGTTTCCTTTCAAGCTTGAATGATGAAAGGAAAACACCACGCTGCCTCATCTGGCTAGCTTGCTGTGAGCTAATGAGCCTGAGGCTGCACCCATCTTTGCTATACTAGTGTGACCTTATGTCTGCTAATGCATAGGGAAGGAGTGAAAAATGTACTGCTAGTTCCCTCCAACAGTTCCCTGGGGACATGCTGAATGTGCCAAACAATTTAGTAAATATATATCAGGTTACTGTGTTGAAGCATACTCCAAAGTATTGCAACCTCGGATATCTCAATCAAAAGATCATATTTTATTTTTGGTTGTCTTCACCCTCTGTGTATATTTTCTTGGTAATTTTCATACCTCGTAGAATAACTTTCAATTAGTGATTCATTTTGTAATAGGCTATCTGAATTTTTTAACTGTATTTTTGGTTGGGTGTTTTTTGTGGTTTGTTTGTTTGTTTTCTTTTCTCTTTTTACTACCAGGCAAATAGAAGCTGATTTTAGAAAGAATTCTTGACTGTGGGTGTGCAGCCTTCAAACCTGGGCTATCAAATCTCTCACAGAATTCTTTTTGGTTGGAAGGGGCTTTAGAGATCACCTCATTCCACCCCTGCCATGGGCAGGGACACCTTCTACTATCCCAGGCTGCTCCAAGTCCTGTCCAACCTGGCCTTGGACACTTCCAGGGACCCAGGGACAACCACAGCTTCTCTGGACAATCTGTACCAGGGCTTTACCCCCTTCACAGCCAAGATGTTCCTTACTCCAGCAAAACTGATTTATCAGCTGTTGGCAGCAGTACCCTCTGTAGTGTGTGGTTTTATGAAGCTTTCAGATCTCTACGCAAAGAAACAGGATGAATGTTTTCAGCTATGCCACCCATCCCATTCCACCCATCCTGCAGTTCGCCTCTGATTGCTCTTCAGTCAAGTTTCTGCGTCCTCAAGAAACAAATTTCCACCATTTCCCTCTAGGATGATCCTGGCAATGGAAGAAGTGCTTATCTTTTGGGAAGTCACTCCCTACAGTGAAAGAAAGGTGTTGTGCAAAAGGCAATCCTGACCCCAGGCAGACAAAAAATGGGGAGAAGACTCTGCTTTCCCCATTTTGAGGGCAGGGGATGTCAGGAGGGATGATAAGGCTCTTGGCCCCATGTGGCAAGGGACTGACCGTGTTTGCCTCCAGCACCGCAGTGCCTGCCAGGGTTGTCTCTGCCTGCTGCAAGGAAGCAGATCTGAGCACAGACCTCCTGCCCTGTGCCTTTTTAATGGGCTGTTTTGTTTTATTTTGTCTGCGGTTGCCAACCAGCATTTTCTCCTCTGCTGTTGGAACAGCAGAAGCGCTGACTTGCTGGCACGGAAGCTGCTTTTCCCTCTCGCTAAGCCTGTCTGAGTTATTATTGCACTGCAGTCACCCCGTCCTTTTTTTGCTTTCTGTGGCATCAGCATTTCCCCGCAATAGCAGTTGCAGTGTGCTGTAACCCTGCGGATGTGCTCCACAAGCCCTGAGCCCCAAATCACAGCAGCAACGCCTTCCCCTCTGTGGTCCCTGCCTTCATTTTGAATAAATATTAGGCCTGAAACATGGAATCCTATGTTTGATTTCCTTTATTTGCCTCCATCCCCACCTTCCTGAACTGCTGCGGTAAATCCTTCATGCTAATTATTATCCTTTAAGACTCACAGAACAGCAAATGCTTATACACTGCTTAAAATACAGAGATAGAGCATGGCTCTTATCCAAAAGCTACAATCCAACCAGGACATGATTAAGTATATTCAAGGCAAACACACCCACAATCTAATCAAGACAAAAGAAGACATCTTGGCTCGCTTTGAGTCAATGGGAGTTTTGCCACTGACTTCAGTGAGGTTAGGATTGCACCCAAGATAAACAAGTATGAGACAAGACAAAATAAAATAGTTTAGAAGTGGGAAGGTTTGTGAATGAGTCATGGGAGAATAAGGCAAGGGATATTTGCTTTCTGGGGGGAATGAAGATGAGGCAAAAATGAAATAAGTTTATTTATATGTGCCTGAAGGAGAAGTGAGGGGTCCCTATGTGCAGAGCCCACACCTCTCTGCAAGCTGCAGGATGGGCACAAGTGGGGCTCCCCAGGGTTCAGTATTGCAGCCAGCCCTGTGTGATATCTTTACTGATGATCTGGATGAATGCACCCTCAGCAAGTTTACAGATAGCACAAACTTGGTTGGGAGTGTTGGCCTTCTGGAGGGTAGGAAGGCTCTTCAGAGAGTTCTGAGATGTGGGCATGTGGCTGGTCCTGCTGATGAGGGGTCAACACCACAGAATAGGCAGCAAGACAAATGTTTTCACCAAAACCTCACCAATTATATTTTTCCTTATTGCAATTTTTCCCTACTGCAAAAATATCCTGGAGGGTTCTTTACCAGGCTTTATTTTTGTTTATTTTGTATGAGAGAGCAACTATAAATGTCCTAAATCTAAAAGAACCAAAGAACCTCCTTTAATTAAAAACTAATAGAAATAAAGTGGTTTTGAATAAAAAAAGTTTGGTGGTTTTCTTTGGTTTTTTTTTCCTCCCTAATGTATCTAGCTTAGTATGGAAAGTTTACCCTAAATTTATTTTATTTTAACCTGGTTTTTTTTTGAAGGAGGTGTTTCTTCATGACACTGTGACTATATATTTTATAACTGGGAGAGAACAGGGTTTTTCCACTCTTGGTCTTGCTGTCAACGGAAAGTGAAGATGATGGGTCTTAGATGAAGGTGATGGGTCTTAGAAAATTCTGGCTATCCTCAGCCTCAAGGTTCCTGCCGCTCTCAGGACCCATTTCTGGGGACAGGAGCTGTCTAAATCCTGTGTGTTTGAATGAACAGTAAATTACTTTTCCTAACCCTCTTGCTTCCTATGGAGGGAATTTAACACCTGCGAGCTGCTCAGGGATGTTGCCTCTCCGGTATCCCATGCACGCAAATGGACAAGAGCACATCTGACCAGCCTGGGCCAAGCAGGCACAACTGATAAACTCTACCTTTGCTGCTCCTAACAGGTGTTTCTTCACACACTTGACTGGGAACGAGACTGAGCATTAGCAAAATTGGAATGACTGAATCCCCTCGTGAAGCTAAAGATGCTGTCAGGATAAGACACCTATAATGATCGTGGCTTCCATTAAAATGTCATTCATGGAGCGCTCTTACCACCTTATCGTTCCAAACGCACGGGATACGTCTGGCATCCCAAATACTAATGCATAGTGACTTATTAAGCTCTCTCAATCACAATTTCTTGCGAGACCTGGATGCAGTGAAGAGGGAGGCAGGACATTTTGGCTCACCCACAAAGTCTGTGACTTGTCCTAGGGGCAGCCTTGTGCTGCTTCAGGGTTGCTCTTGGTGCAACTCCACTGCTGCTCTGCTCTGCGTTGAGTCCCTTTGCTAAACAAACACCACTTTGCTAAAAAAGGAGACGGTTAAGGGGCTGCGTAAGAGCAGAGCATGGGTAGCGCTTTTTTTTTTTACTGAAAGTCCTATTCAGCCAAGAATAAACAGTAGAGACACCTTCTTGAATTTTGGCCAATTTTTTTCAACTTCCATAACATCTTGTGACTGCTGGTTCCCCTGGAACCTGCAGGTGAGCAGGGAAGAAGCCAAGTGCAGCCTTGAAGTGCCCTCCTATCTCTTACCTGGCTTCTGCAACAACCCCCTGGGGTATGAACAAGATGAGCTTCAAAGCAGCAAGAGGATGAAGAGGGATCTACACCAGAGCAAGTGGAGAATGTGTGATTTGCGATGAGTGCTTGAAAATAGCATAGCTAAATCTGTCCTTGCAGCAGAGCTGCAGGAGAAACCAAAGACAGCAGTCCAAGAAAAGGTCCAAAGACAGCAGAAAGCACAATAAATGCGCAAAATATTTTCTGTGTTTTTCCATTCTTTCAAGTTACCTTTCTTTAAAGTGCTCCTGTATGGTCAAACCCACTGCCTTGTAGTGAGGGGGAAAAATGTCTGTGGCCAGTCCTTATTTCAGAAAATTCCTGGAAAATTTTTGTTTCCATGTAAAATTAATCCAGCTCCCACTGTCCAAAAAAATTATGTTCTAGACTATATCTGGTTATCTGTTACTGAAACCATAACATGGCCATGAAACCCAGACTCACCCTCAGCCTGGAGGCATGCCAACATCTCCAAACCTTTTACAACCACAGTTTAATCAAATTATTCATTCACCTAATCAAAAAAGCTAATAATATATACAATTTTAGAACTTCAAATATTTTGTCTTCCATGGTGGAATACAAATGAAACCACAGTTTTCTTAACACTGGTGATAGCTGACAGCAACTATTTGATAAAATAACCTCTGCCTGACTCAAACAGAACATGCCTCCTGGAAGGAAGAACCATAAAAAAAAACTAGGTTAAATGGTGTGAATGAAGCAAGATTCAGAGCCCAAATCGTAAGGGTAGGCATAGCTGCTGCTGTCATAAAAAAACCCCAAGGGGTTAACCCAGAAAGATATCTGTGTTCTGGGCTGAAAACATAGTGCTTGGGGCAAAACTAAAAAAAAGGTAAGAAAGATGATGAAAAGGTCCCTCAACACCCTAATTAAGCCATATTCCATATTCAGTTCCAAGACTACCTTGGCTGGTTTCTTAAGCAAATGATTCATTCGGATAAAATGAAATCAAGAGTTGGTGTTTCTAAATTAATTTGGAAATGTTACATGAATTAATTAGTACTTCACATTGGGTCGGAAATTGAGGAAGAATTTTATGAAGCTAGCAATGTTTTCCCCTGCTACCTGAAAGAACAAGGAGCAAAACCTGAATGCAAATTCCAGTCCTTACTTCTTATAGTTTTGGATTTAGGGTATGGCAAATATTTTAGGCAACAACAGTCTGCAGTGTCCTGAATGACAAAATAAGATAGTCTGCTTAATGTAGGGAGAGACTCAAGCGGGAGATGGATGATCCATTTGTGGATGAGATCCATAAGTGATGGAATAAAAACCCCCTAAAATACTGGAGGTCATTCTGGACAGGGCAATTGACAAAACAAGCTTGTTACATCACTGCTGTTGAGTCTGAAAGCAGGACAAATAAGAAAAATCAAGAATGATAACAAGCAAGGGGTGAAAATAAAAGTCTAAGCACAGCACAGAAGAATGAGACATCCCCCACTCCTTCTCAAATGGATTTGAAGAAGTTATTGAAATGGACCAGCTGCTTTGGAAACAGAAGAAAAATATCTTGTGAATCATGAGGCTTATTACTACTTGAATTACAGAAGCAAACAGCTGATATTAGAGAGCATTCCTAGTTCACCCCTCTACTACCACCTTTTCTACCAACAATCTTTTCCATCAGTTTATTTAGTCTGAGCAGGATTATATACACATTTTCATTAAAGCTCCAAACTGAGCAACATGTTCCTGTCTTTCTCCCCACACTGAAGCTTGACATCAATTTGTCAAGAAACCTTTCAGGGATCTGTTAGGAGGAATATGTCTTCTTCTGTCAGAGCTTATAGTTTGAAAAGAAAACATTCCCTCCAGTGGAGAGCCTCCATTTGTGAGGTGAGGACAATCTCACACTTACTAGTTTTGTAGGCACATGACTCTGATCAGGAGATCGTTATTCAGGATAAATCCTACTTGACCAGCTCTGAGATATCTCTACTGTATGCTCTTGGGTTGAAGTGAACAGTTATATTTTTCTTTTAGAAGATGATACAAACAGCTGGCACAGCAGATGAGAACATTCAGATGGGAAAAACTCCGTGTCCTCAACTACAACATCAAAGTCTATGTCAGGCATTGGAAAAGCTGGAAATAGGTTAGCAAAACTGGGAAATGCAGGATTATACAAGATTATCCCCTTGGAATCATTTAAGTGACATTGTTCTGCCCCATGCAAAAGGGTTTGCCCATGGTTAATCACATTTATTGTTGCTGATATTAATACCTCTCTGTTCTGAGCTTCCAAAGCCCCACTGGGATGCAAAGTAGTCAATGGAGACAAGTGCAAGGACCATGATGTGAGATTCATAATTAACTTCCTGGACTGTCAGCAGATCAAGGTAGTATCTGCTAAGCTCCTATGTCATGCGGGATCTGCAGAAAGGGAGAACATCAGCCTGTTGGAGCAGCTCCAGAGGAGGCACCAAGTTGATCAGAGGGCTGGAGCAGCTCTGCTGGGAGAAAAGGCTGAGAGAATTGAGATTGTTCAGCCTGGAGAAGAGAAGGCTTCGATGTGACCTAATTGTGACCTTCCAGCGCCGGAAGGGAAGCAACAACAGAGATGGGGAAAGAGTATTTACAACAGCCTGGAGTGACAGAACAAGGGGGAACGGCTTCAAACTGAAAGAGGGTAGGTTTACATTAGGTATTAGGAAAAAAATTCTTGCCTGTGAGGGTGGTGATGTCCTGGCACAGGTTGCCGCAGGAAAGTTGGCTGCTCCAACCCTGCAAGATTTCAAGGCTGGGTGTGATGAGGCTCTGAACAACCAGGTCTAGTGGAAGGTGTCCCTACCCATGGCAGGGGGGCTGGAACTAGAGAAGCTTTAAGGTCCCTTCCAACCCAAACCATTCTGTGATTCTGTGAATCTAGGGTGAGTTTACTTATCCCATTCATCTTGTCACAAAAAATGAGAACAATGCCTTGTGGTCTGTTGTCCAGTATCTGCTTATAGAATGGAATGGAATTGAATGGAATGGAATGGAATGGAGTGCAACAGAATAGGATAGGATAGGATAGGATAGGATAGGATAGGATAGGATAGGATAGGATAGGATAGGATAGGATAGAATAGAATAGAATAGAATAGAATAGAATAGAATAGAATAGAATAGAATAGAATAGAATAGAATAGAATAGAATAGAATAGAATAGAATAGAATAGAATAGAATAGAATAGAATAGAATAAATTTCAGCTGAAAGTGACCTAAGAGGATCATCTTGTTCAGGAGTTTGTGGTATGTTAACCTGGCTGCTTGCAGATCGTGGCATTTCATGTGGCAGTTTTGTGGTCATGTGCATAGACACAGAAGCCTGTGTACTCTCAAAACAAACCTTTAAAAAGCAGAGCAGAGCTGAGAGTCTAACACATCAAAACATCCTGTTCCATGCTGCCCTGACATTTTCCTTTAGGAGGCCATTCAAACACAAACCAGCTTTTATCCTGCTTGCTGTCCAAAGCTGGCCAATTGACCGGCCTCTGGTACCTTGTATAACCATTCACACTTGTGAAAGGTCACTATAAAAATACAGCACATCGGAGCTGTGCTGCTTCACACCCACTGTGTACAGATGTAAATGGCTCACCACTGCGGAGAGCAGCTACACTGCATTTAATATGCTACACTAATTAAATGTCTGACTGGGTATAACTAGAGGGAAACCAGACAGGAAAGAGAATTTGGTTTTTTTATTTGTTAACACAAATATTCGGACAAATTTTGTGGTCACAAAGCATATTTACACTTTTTATAAAACCTGAAATAAACATGACAACTAAAAGTTACTGGAATTGTAATGACTTCAGCAGCTACATCAGAAATATAATGTACTTAGAATCACAGCATGGGTTGGAAGGGACCTTAAAGATTATCTTGTTTCCAGCCACAGACAGGGACACCTTCCACTAGACAAGGTTGCTCCAAACCCCATCCAACAAACCCTCTTCCTGATCTGTAAAAAGCAAGCACTTTTGGCATTACTTCCATCAGCATCTTAAATAAATTATGTTTCTCCTTAGTGCCAAGAGCCCAGTTTTTAGCTGGTTGAGAAACCTACTTGGTAAAGATGTGTTCAGAAAACCAACTGTGCCAGACTGCTCCAATAAATGCCTGGTTTCCTAGAAAAATGTAACTGATTTTCTGGGCAAAAGAGATGTAAAAATCCTGAATTGTTAAGATATTTTTACAACTTTTGATAAAGTGCTACCCAAGACACCAAGAATTGACAGCAAGGGGTAGCACTGGAAGTTGAATTATTATTCTGGAGGGAGACAGTGCTGTTGGACTACATTCTGTTTTTCTGTTCCTGTTGGCAGAGGACACCGTCTTTGATAGTATAAAGGAACATTAAAAAGTGTTACAGATATGACATGAACTTGGAAACTTGATAGAGAAGAATATAATTTATATAATATATCGTAATATAATGCAACGTAGTATCATATAATTAATATAATATCATATATCATCATATCATATCAATAGAATTTGTGGGTACCTCATCCTTGGAAGTGTTCCAGTCCAGGTTAGATGGAGTTGTGAGCAACCTGGACCAGAGGGAAGTGTACCTGCTCATGGCAGGGGGTTTGGAATTAGATGATCTTAAGGGTCCCTTTCAATGCAAACCATTATATGATTCTGTGGTTCTATATCATTCCACAGCATGATACAAAATCACAAACCCTCAGGGCAAGTATCTCAAAATTTTGATATAATGATAATTTGAGAGTTTATCCCTTGGAACAACAGAGGACGAGATGGCTCAGATGCAGTAGCTGATCACAAATTGAAGTTGTGGAATGACAAGTACAATCTAATAGTTTGCAAAATAGACTTTAATTTCTAGTGGAGTAAATGAAGCATTACTGGTGGGAAGTCCTGTGAAGCTACGTTCAAGAGTGATGAAGCAAGTATTCAAGAAGTTATAGTGTAATAAGATAAAGGAATTCTTGCAAATGCGAGGTAAAACCCAACCATATTTAAGACATTTCATTTTATGAGGTTTATAAAGTTTATGAAGTGAACTATATGAGACATTTGTAGCGGTCAAGTCTAAATTCAGTGGTTGAGATCTGTAGGCACACAATAATCTGTTTCCAAGTTACCTGTAGCTCTTCATGACTGTTAGTGACATAAATGCCATTTTGGTATTAGATGCTCTACTCTTTTCCCCCTAATGCATGTCCCTAGTCCCTTTTACTTCAGAAGACTAAAAAAATTCTATACTTTTTTAGAGCATTCACCTGGTGAGATGGGCAAAAAGTGAGGTGACTTCTTGCACAGGTGGGCATTGCACAGCTCCAGTTTTGGGAGCAGAGATGTGCCCCCCGCTTCAGTACAACTGATTCCTATACCATCAGCTGCTAAAACAACATGGTGGCTTCTAGGCTGGAGCTGCTTCATTTCTGGGATGCTTGAAACACCTTCCCATCCAGTTAGACCCTCTGCAAAAGCTGTGCCTTTCATTTAGGGGTCCAAGAGTTGTTTAATAGAAGAAACCATTGAACCAGGGGCTGTGAAAACACCTGGCCAAACAAAAAATGTGGTAAAAGTCAAAGAACGTTAAATGTTTGCATCAGGGAAAAGTCATATGTTCTTGGGAGCTTGCTCATCAAGTCTAGAGAACTAGTGACATGCACACTCCTTATCATTTATGAGTTGCAGACTATTCATGGTAATGTGCTGGGCATGTGTCTGAATTCCTTCTTCTTAAATATCAAACCAGAAAGTGTCAGTAGTATAGGTAGAGGGAAATTACTTGGAGAGAAAATTACTGGAGGGGTTGGCAAGAAAGGAATTCCACAGTTCAGTAATTCAGCCCATTAGACAGTCTATGATTTTGCAGATTCCACCTGACCCAGTTCTGTTCTAATTTTTCTCCAATTATCTTGCAGACAATATATCTGTATTCCTATTAGTCTAGCAAATGTTGTTGTAAGCTGAAACTTTCACTTGTATTTGGAAATACCAAAATATATTTCTTAATTACAGCAAATTTTTCCCTCTTGGAATTTCAGTTTATTTCACAAACTGCCTGCCTACAGTCAATTTCACAATTACTCTTCTAACCAGCCTGGTTATAGACATAGACAGACAGCTGTTTTAAAACAAAAAAAAAACAAAAAAAAAAACAAAAAAAAAAAAAGAAAGGAAAAAAAGGGGGAAAAAACAGCTTTATGTTTATGTCTTTGCAGAATTAAAGATTAACCCAAGATCAGTTGACATAAGAGGAAGGAGACATAGTGCCGTGTGTGAAATTGTCTCATAATTTCAGACTCTCTTCAGACAAAGTGGTTTTGAATTCATTCCTTATTTTCCAGTTCATCAGCTTTAATTGTAAACTCTTCATCATTACGGACTATGGCCAGCATGAAATCTTAACCACTGCGGAAGCTTTTTAAGTCCAACACACAAACCTTCCTACATATGGGGGCTCCGAAGGGAAGCTTTTTAACAGTTTGTGTCCATATTGATAACAAACTCCTGGAACAGGGCTGTGGGAAAGTCTTTGAGATCACTGGATGAAAAAAAATCAATTTAAATAAACCACAGTTTATTCAAAAATGCTTCCTCTTCTCTTTTCTGCAAAGGAAGACCCTGCACCTTTAGAAGCGAGCAGACGTTTCGCAAAGAAGACATAATCGCTCTCACTGCTAATGAACGTGCCAAAGCCAGATGACAGAAACACAGAAAAGGTGAAAAATTTTCTTGTGTAAATTGAATTCATCAGCCTTGAAATTAAGTCATTGGTTCATCAAGCCAAAATGGCTGGCTCCTCCAGATTAGTAAAGTTTCTGTGTCCACTCAGCTCTACTTCCAAGAAAACATCTCTAGATGAAACCCATCAGCTTTAGGAACCTGTCAACTGTGCTCTATTTGACTGTTCTATAAGAGCAGCCTTCATGAGAAATCTGTTGGCAGTAAAAAGACGGTTAATTTCCGTAGGCTTGTTTGCAGCAATTACATCCAGGGGTGTAATCGGCTGAAATGATTATTTTATTAATGCTAAGAAATACCAGTTTCACAGTAGACAGAAACATTGTGTAAAAATCCTGACTAGAATAAAAGTTTTGGATCAGGACTCAAAAAGCATTGAGGCAATGCTTTTTGAAAAAAATCTTTTCAGAATCAGGATTTTTTTCCCCTAATCCACGGATTCGTTGAATAGTGCAAGGATAAGGTAAACTTCACCAAGCGCGGCTGTCGGCAGCAGGAGTGGCCTTCCATCGGTTTGCAGCCAAGGGCTGGGATATTTACCTACGCTGTGAAAAGTCCAGTCCAATTTCCTTTTCTGCTGCTGACGATTTGAGCTGGCGTATCCCAGGTCAGTGAATTGAATTAATGATGATGCTCGGTGGGTTGCCCGGCGAAGGCACACTCGGTCCCTCCTCCCCACTGCCCAGCTCTCTGCTGCTGTTTCATGTTTGATAAATAGTTAATCACGGGCTCTGGGATGGGCTCGCAGACAGCGTTGAACCGCCAGGTCACAGAGTCAGTCATTCAGCCTCTCCCTGGCTCAATTCCTCTATTGAAACACAGCACAAAGGTTCCAGCAGACCAGACGATGAAAGGCCAGCCCTCCCCATGGCCTGCAACCTCTGATTAGGACATTTGCTGCAAACGTAGGAGTCGTTCATCCAAATTCTTGCTTTGAAATTCTCCCCCTGTCTTTTCAGAAGCTTCTCGCATCCACCATCCCTCAGTGTTTCTCTGGTGGGAAAACGATGAGGTGGCCATAGCCTGCAATGCTGCAGGTTTTACAAATGTCTAAATTGTGCAGGGATAACACGGAAAGCAAAACGTGTTCATGGTGTAGCTGGTTTTGTCCCACTGAAAGGTGAACTCCCCCGGGGCTGGCCAGGCAATCATCGCACAGCCATGCAGACCAGTGGAACAAACACGTCGTGTCACAGGACCCCATCATCACTTGTAAAATTTCACGTGGCCAGCACTCTGCAAATCGATTCTGACAAGAAGGCTAATAATAAACGCCATCCACTGGACCATCTGGTCTTTCCTTCAAAAAATATCTTAATCAGCTATTAGAGATGTTTAATGTGTGCCATGGCAGGCATTATTTGTGGGTATCAAAGAGTGGCTGAAACCAAATGCAGAGGAAGATCCTACCCTCGCGGTCCTAGTTGGTGTCGGGTGCTGTAGCAAAGTCTCTCACACTGTGCTGACTTGTGCCGGTTGAGCATACAGCCCATCATATTTGGAAACACAGTACTAAGAGTGGTTATGCTCTTAAACTTAATGAAATTACAAATTGGAATATATCTAGTGAAATTAATGATGCAGAATATTACACTTGAGCAGAAGTCAGCCTTGTCTCGAGTTTTGAAGGTCATTTGGAAACATAAAAATTCAGTTTTATGCTTTAGAGCTTTGAAACTATAATAAGGTGAAGGGGACATTTGACAGCGGGGAGGGGGAGAAAGTACCTATTTCCCTTATATTACAACAAATTTGCTGAAAAAAGCTTATGGAGAACTACAAGGCCCAAAAAACCCCACCAAGTCCACAAAACCACAATGACATTCAGAATAAGCTGGTGGTCACTATTTCTTTCAACTTGTCCTTGTGGCAGGGCAGAAGAGGGTTCCAAAACAAAGACCACATGGAGAAGGTGTGTCAGACATTTGATGTTGCCCACTTGTCAGCCTGGCATACCTTCTCTTCCTCCTACAGAACCATCTTAAGAACCAGACAAATTATGTATTTAGGGAAAAATCAGGATGAAAAATAAAATAGCTTGAGACAAGCCAAGTAAAATAATTAGGTTTATTAAGTGGTATGAAAAAAAACCCACCCAAAACCTAACTCAAACCCAAAAAGCATCCTAGGAAAGTAAAAGATCTTTTAGAGGAAAAAATAATATTTATTCAGGTTCAAGGCAGTTTTTCTGGTTTTAGAGAAAAAATTGGTTTAGATTATTTTCCCTTTCCCTAATTTTGTCAGCACCTTAAATTTTCTTTTTTTTGTTTTTATGAAAAAAGGAGAAAGAAGAAAGAATGTTGCTTTTGAATTGACTGATTTTAAGAAAATATGTTTCAGTTTTTTAAAACTTAATTTCTCATTTTGCAGCTTTAGAAATCTAATTTTATTTTTTACCTTAAAGAAGACCCCTTTAGTGTTGTATGTTGAATTTGAGCAGATTTCCAGATAATTACTTATCTCACAGTAATATTTTCTTAACTCTACCCAAGATCAACAGAGGGTGGAGATATTAATAAGTCCTTAGAGAGAAAAACGCAAATGAGGAATGGACTATTGAAAAAAAATACATTAGCCCATAAAAGAGAGAAAATTTGTTGCAAGCAGGAGGAAGATAGGAGTGGAAAAAAAAAAGGGGGAAAAAGAAAAAGCTGATCTTAGTGGTTAATATTTGAACAATATTGGCAAGCTAGTCAGAGAACAAAAGTCTCTGCAGTAGAAATGTCTCATTCCTTGATCCAAGTCATATGTGGTAGGGACTAAACAGGTTCCTCCTGTGCCTCATTTTTCATGTGTAGTGTGGGAGTACTAAATGTGTTATCTTAATTTCTTGAGAATTTAGAGATGTGTATGGAAATACAGGCTGAAACCCTAAGCTAACTGAAATCCACAGCAGAATTTCCTTTGGCCTTGGGTCCTCATCTTCTACTCCTGTCATTGCTCCCCTAGTTTCTCTTTCACCCAAAATAACAGAATTTTGGAAAGGAAAAGTCAGAGGATGTCTCTTTGTGCCCATCTCCATTGTGACAGGTCTTGAGCACACACAGGGGGAAATCTTTCCCCCAAATTCCCCACTGCTCCCACCAAAGCAGTGACAAGAGAAAAAGAAATATTTGCTCTTTAGTTTCCAAACACTGTGGTTGACCTGCTCCCTTCTGGAAGTGAGTTCAGGCTGAGGAATTTGCCAGGAAAGCTTTTTCCCTGGCCCACACAAGTCTGAGTTACAATTAGAGATAGCAATATATTTTCAAGCTTTTTTTTTTAATCTCTCTCACTCTCATAGAAAGAACATTAGTATAGTTAAATTTTTAGAAAGGGCAATATTAACAAAAATGGAAAAGGTGAAACTAAATCAATACAAGGTAATGTTCAAGATGACCTGTACTGAAATATCATTTTGGAATTTTCAGCCCATGAAAATACCCCTAGATTAACTTTTTATCTTCATATTTGCAGGAAAAAATGCTTTTATATTCACATTTTCATGGGAGGGGAAATTGTTTTCCATGCAGCTGTATGCTTCAAGTTGACAGCTGCATTTTTCATGGATATGAACACTCAAGCTGAGGTTGTCACTCAAGCAGCTTGAGCTGATCCCATGCAGGGCTTTGAAAATGACCAGAACTACCCTGAAATTGTCCTGAAGAGAGAAGAGCCCCAGGACAGCAAATGCTTCAGGGCCATGTTGCCATGCAGACGATTTGCTCTGTTCTGACCCCAAAAGAGCTTTGCATCACTAATTGTAGATTTCCTAGATCTGACAAGACCAAATTCACGAATCCAAAGCATTACCAGAAAGCCAAACTGTTGGTACATGACAGGAGGCAGGACTGGATCCTGTTTCTCCTGTGGGACGTGGTTGCTCACTACTCCAAATCTTATAAATATCAAAGTCAGAACAAGAATGCCTTAGAGCTCTGAAAAGACGACCTAAAATCTCATGCCAACCTGAGTGTGAAGGCAGAATTGGCACCAGAATGTCCTTATAGGTTGTGGATTTTTTCCTCAAATGCCCAATTTTGAAAGCTCAGTTTTCACAGAATCCCAGAATGGCTCAGGCTGGAAGGGACTGCAGGTGGGTCATCTATACAATCTTCTGAGCACACGACACAGGATTGTGTTCAGATGGTTCTGGAATATTCCCAATGAGGGCGACTCCACACCTTCTCTGGGCAATCAGACACTGCACAGTGAAGAAGTTCTGCCTTATGTTCAGCTGGAATTTCCTGTGCATCAATTTCTGCCTGTTACGCATTTTAATCTGCTTGAGGTATAAAAAGATCCATGATTTTGTTTTTCTTTCCCCCCTCCCGCCCAATTTTAAAATAAAAAATAACTCAATTTTAAAATAAAATTTTAAATAACCACAAAAATACAAACCAAACGACCTTGTGTAATTGAGTCAGTGACACCTAAAAGTCAGTCGATAAAATTTGCATTGACAGCAAATTGAGGCAGGAATTCCCTGGGGGAAAGGGGAACTTGCATTTTCTCTTAATGTGTTCTTATGGAGGACAGGTTTGCATCCCTGCATCATCACCTCTGCATAATGAGGTCTTCATTTTGGCGTTTTCCAAAATGAAAAAGCAACCTTCCAAATCTTCTGCACCCTGCGAAGCTGAAGGCATGAAATGTGAGTCGGGCACATGGTTGTAAGGCATTATAAGTAACCTACACATGTAACCTGCTCTCTTTCAAATACCTCATCAATCTGGAAGCTACACTCTCCATATGTCTCTTCTGCCAATTCGTTTTAACTGTCAAAGAGGTTGTTTTCGAAGGACTCGAGTGACAGCTCAGAAATCCATCTTGGTGGATTGGCAGGGCCTGGAAACTGTGTATCTGAACTGTACAGAGGTCAGATGTTTAATTTCATGCGGGTTCCCGTGATTTATAAATGTCCCAGCTCTCGATACAGAACAGTCTGTGCTTCCTCTGTTTGTCAGGATGTAATGCCTGCCTAGGGATTGCTCCCTTCTGGACACTGTGTACAGTTGCAAAGCACAACGCCAGCTCTAAAAGAGATAAACATATTAATATGAGCATCAAATTAAAAGGGGAAGCAGGCAGGTGTCCTGTGAACAAAAGGTTTGGTGAGAAGGTGTGTCTTGTCAGATTTTCTGTGGACACCCCTCTGGATGGTGGTTTGAGCAACTTTAATGAGCACAGGTGAAATCAGCCCTTAGTACAGGCACCTTGTCTGATAAGGTGTGCAAGGCGCAAGGAAGGAATTCACAAAGCGGACCTTGTGAGAAAAAATGCGGCCCTTTTTCTGGAAAAACAAGGGAAATTATAGAAAGACACAGAGAAGCGGTTTGCTCAGCTTATGCAGCAAAGAAAGAAGGAAGGTTCCTTCAAAGGAAGGAGCTGTGTCCATGACAGAGGGGCTGGAGCTATAGATGACCTTAAATTCTCTTGCAAACCCAAACCATTCTGTGATTCTTGAGTTACCAGCTTTGCCTTGCTCCACATAATAGAGTTATTCCTATGTCACTTCCCCCATTTAACATAGTCCTAGGAATAGTCAGGAGAACTCGAAGTTGGCTTCCAATCTTGGCCTGCAAACACTAAAAGACCAAAAAAACCCATCACATGATTTTGATTACTTTTGATATCAGCAGAATTATTCCATCCCAGAAACACTCAGACACTAGGGAATTTATGGGAGAAGAAGGGGAAGGTTCTGGTTTTTTTCTTCTTGATTCCTTTTTGCTTAAACTTATTTTCTGTGGTCTTGTATGCTGGGTTATAACATGGAGGGCAGCCTGAACTGAACCTTGCAGAATAAAACACCAGACTGAAGGGGCCTCACCAGCACCATCTCTGCAAAGCTCACGCATCGCCTGTCTTGGTGCCTCACAGAATTGGGCTCTGGTGGCATCATCAGCCACCTCCTGGCGCGGATCCATACATTGAGAGATTATTCTCTCCAGTCCAGACTGATTGAAGGCTTCTCGCCTTAGCAAAATGACTAAGCAACCTATATATTTCCGCTCTTTTTATGACTTGGAAAGTTAAACCACTTTCTGTCTTGATTATTTGTGTTTGAGTAGCTTGTAAAATAAAGGGCAATAATCTAAATGGAACCAATGTGTTGAATTTCAACCTCTACTTGATTTCACAACTATTATTTTGCTATTACTGGAAGGCTTTTCTTTTTCAACGTCTGCCTAACTTGCCCCGCTGCTTGGGTATGATGAAAGTCCCGGATCCCCAAATATAAAATACATCCTTTTGTATTTCCTTACAGGCCTGTTTTTCCCTGTAGCTGATCAAGGAGAAACGAGTCAACCCAGACAATATTTGCTTTGCCGCGCAGGTAATTCATGTGTGCACTGCTAAAGACAAACCTTTCCTTGGCTTTCTCTTAAGCTCTCAGTGATTTGGAGGCTCCAGATGAATTTTCTGCTAGCCAAAGTAACCCAGCCAGAGGCAGCGCAAACATCTCACAGCAACTGCTTGCACAAGGTGGTTGATGGATCACAAATACAGTCTCATCAATCTCGAGTGTCCTTCCCCACCATTCCTTGGCCCTTGGCTGTCTTTGTGCTGGCTTCCCAGGATGCTGGAGGGATGTATGACCCTTGGGGAGCACTCTCTCTACTCGCCCATCAGCAATTGACACCTGCACAGGATGATGAGACTACTTTTAATTCCTCTCCTAGTGTCTAAGCATCACTGTCTGGTAAGGACTAACCAGCAGTGAGCCCAGGTCTCCCCAAATATGGGTGCAGTCGTCTTTGTTACACCCAAATATCTGTTCTGCAGAGCTGTGTACTGCGACATTGTGGAAAGAAGGAAGAAATCTGCCTCTGCCTCCCACTTCATCTGTCTCGCAGGGGTATGGGTCTGCCCCACGGATTGCAAACAGCACCTGCACCAAAAGGTGATGCTCTGGGTAAACAGTTGTTCCTGCCATGGTTCTGTTTCGGATGTTATGGAGTGCTCACCTTGCCTTCGTGGATTTGCCCTGTGCTTGTACACCCCCTCAAGTCATTAACTACAGCAATGTCAGCAGTCAGCGAATGCCACTGAATGATTATGAAGAGCTACGGCCATTTTCATCCCCCTCAGCTCCAAGCGTTTCCTTTTCTCCTTTGTAGGTGGTCCAAGTACAGCTTTATATGTGTTTTAACAACCCAAGAACATCTGTAAAATGTTTATGCCATGCTTGGAAACAGAGGAAGGGAGAAGCTTTTAAAAGAAAGAGTTCTCAATACCATTTCAGGATACCCTGTATTTCATCAGAGCCTCCTGAGCTTTCTTTGGAGAGGTTTAGCAGATCAGCCACCCCACACCAGAATGTATCCCAGCATGGAGAAATATTCCTGAAAACTAAATTTACTCTTGTGCATGGTGTCAGATTCAAAGTGATAGACAGCAAACTTCCTTCCCCAGTGCTCTTGGTGCAGATACAGGTATAGCTCTTCAAAGAAATTAAGTCCAAGGCAAAGAATGAAGTTGATCTAGGCAGTGTCCCATTTTACTCTGAGAGCTCACCCTGCACCAGGCAGACTGATTCCTTGCTGTCTCAAGGGATGTGATCCTGTACCGAAAAAACAAATGAGGGAGTTGTGCCTAATATGCCATTTCATATAGTACCTCACTGGGATGATCAATAAAATAAAGAATAAGCTACCTTTCCCCTAGCTCATGTGTTCCCAGTACAAGAGTGCACTATATGCGTACTGCCTACACCGTTTTACGTACAGATTTTACACAGTTTGCCATTTCAAACAGTGTGTACTTCATTTCCCCCAAGCTGAGCACTATATTTCCATTTCAGCTGGACAGGCAGCCCTCAGACTCCACACAATTCCTGTGTGTTTTTCCTGCACTTCCAAAGCAGCATGCCATGTTGCAGAGACACAAGCAGTATGCAATCCTTTCCCCAAAGTGCCACATGCTATAAAATCCTTCTCATAAAAGAAATGAAAAGGGCCTCCACTGGCTTTTGTAAATGGCAGCCTCCCATCAAAAGCAGAGACTGGGGACAGGGCAGAAGATGCTTCTCACTTTGTTCTTCTCGATACAGGTAAAATGAACTCAATGGAGCCAATTTGCTCCTTTTGACCATTCTGAACATAAAGCAGCAAGAGGCAAATGCAAGACTATGTTCAATACAAATTTATAGGTTTATTCACACTGAGAGGCATTTCATGCTCAAAATTTGAGAAAGTAATCTACAGCAAACAGCCACAAAGCAGAATGAAATATATAGACCAGGATTACTCAGCAGCTGGAAATGTGATTTTTGTTTATGGGGACAATATCTTATTAGAATTACCCAAATCCACAGAGTTCAAAATTATTATTAATGGCATTAAACAATACATTCTGTGCATTGTAGGTTGTAACACTGGCCCTTTGCCAACCAGTTACCTACTGGAACACTCATTATAACACAGGATTAATTTAGTTCTTTGGAAAAGAGCTCAGGCAAGTGAGTTTTCAGACAGCAGGATAAAAAAAGTAAATGGATTGCATTAAGCAAAATGTTTCTGTTTGTCCAAAGCAAGCAATTTTTTTATTTCTTTGGATTCTTACAACTGAAAAGTAAGGGAAAATGTGGTTTGGGGTTCAGCCTAATTTGGGAGGGAGCCCACAAACTGTCAGGAAAACACTACATCGCAGCAAAGCTCCTGAGTCTTCTTTTCTTCTTTCTTTAAATTTTGCTACAGACTTTGTGTTCACTAAAGGAGATTAAAGATAAAGGCAAAAGGCTGTCCTAAAACCCCCAATTCCAAGAGAAGAAAATAAAATAAAATCCCTTTTTACTTTCCTTCACAACCTGTGTAGTCGAGGTCATGACTCTGAAGTGTTTGGGCTTGGTGGAATTGTGGACGGGCAGAGCTGACCCAGGAACTCAGGGAAACAAGGGCTGGCCTTGTCTTGGTGCTGCTGCCCCTGAGGCTCTCCCTTCCCCTGCTCAGCAGTGCCACTTCCAGTTGTTTTCCAGTAAGATCAGACAATCAATTACATTAAACTGTAATGGTATGATGCGGCCTGTCCACCCTTTCCAGCTGGGATCACTCCCCTGGAGATACCATTGCAGACGAGTACTGAATCTTTCCAAGGAAGTTTTAGTACAACAAAGTGGCCGAGTGGCTTAAATTCCCCTCTCAGTGAGTGAATAGCTCAACTGGTGGGCACAAACTCATGAAGCAGTGGTGACTTTCACAGGCGCCCTCAGTTACAGTGTTTTTGTACTTTCCACATTCCTTTGCCTCTAATTCCTGCCCTGTGGGACCCATATTTTCCTGTGTGTGCCTGTGAAGTGCCTCACTCTCTACCGATGACTCGAATTGTGATCCACAGTGACCTTTAGGCCAGCAGAATCATCAGCACAATCCTATTTACATTTATGTTAAATAATGTGTACAAAAGCAGAAGGAACCCTCCATAAAGAATCTCTCTCCCTTCTTTTTTATTTTTTTCCCCCTTTTTTTCCCCCCAAAAAGGTTAAATTAGTATACATGCTGTGGAATCTCCACGGTTTTCACTTTATTTGCTACAGAGCTTGAACTTTAGTCTTTGGGTCCAAAGGGAGAAAAATCAATACTATCATACTGATACACAAGAAACTTTATTAAAGCAGCCATGGGCATCTCCACAACCCTACCCTATCAAGCTGGCTTGCTAATTGGTTTGCAACAGTGTGGCAGCCATGGAAATTACCCGGGTCTGTCTTGTGAAAATCTGGCTCTATCAGCATCAAGAACACAAACAGCCAGGGAAGCGGGCAAAGGTCGCTTCCTCGTTGTTGGGAATAGAAAATGAAGCTTGTTAACATTCTGCTGCTGCTTCTTCTAGGGAGGAAAAAAACCACATCAGTGCTGCGGGGAGCTTTCCTCTGGAGGACTGAACAAAGATGATCAAGCTTCTCTCTGCTCACTTCCACTTACCCATCAGGTTTTCACTGACGGGGAAGCCAGAAAAAACCTGCCAGATGTGTCATTTCATACCTGCCTGAAGTCTTTAGTTTGGAGTGCTTCTCTTATTTGTCCGTCACAACATAGTCTCTCTCCCTTTTACACGCCATCTTCTCTCTTTGCTGAACCCTGGCTTGTTGCTGTGCTAAACCAAAGCCAAATTCCAAATGGCCCAGAAAACATCAGTGTATCAGCAAGGAAGAATTAAGACGTCGTAAAGTTTTTGCAAGAAATGGCAATTACAAATGGAAGAGGAGAGATGCAGTCTCTAAATCCCCACTGCCACCAAGCTCCAACCCAGAAAGAAAGAAAGGCTTTGGCTGAGTGCAGGAGTTTACAGCTCTGTCTCTGAGTCCAAAATGTGACTTTAAGGACGGTGTTGCCTCAGTGGACCAGTGCCAGCAAGAACATATATGAGATCCAATGCACCAATGTAAGGAGCAGCCACTGCTGATTGAGCTCAGTTAAGGTGTGTTAGCCATGCAAAACCAGCACTGAACTGCTCTCTGTTTTGCACTAGAGTTCCTCTACAGGATTCTGTGACAGAAAAAAAAAGTGCCCTGACATCATGTGCAATCCATCTGAAAGGCCACATGAACAGCAGAAAATATTCAAACCTTTTTTTTTTTTTTTTTGCCTTGGAAGTGTTTAATTTACAATGAGGCCCCGAAAATAAATGAGTCAGTTTGACCTCTTAATGATGATGAGGAACTCCAGCACATGGCTGCAGCAGTGAATATGGGACTGTCCTTGTCTCCAAGAAATTGAGACCTAAGTAGGTTTTTGTTATGTATGCAGTCTTCCGTAAAGAAAACATTTCTGGGACCAACCACAACTAAGACATAAGCCATTAATCCATGTCCTAAAGCTTATCCATTGCAATTTGAAATACATAGAAGTTAAATAAAGTTTACAGCCAGTTTTGTTTCCTGTTCAATCTCCTGATCATCTTATCCTAGTGATAGGTTCTCAATACTTGGAGGCAATTCCTCTTGGTGTGAAAATGAATGAACTAACAGGATCTCTCTTCCGGGAAAGTGGATTAGGAGCCTGGATCTTCACAGCTGCTTCCTGTAAACCACATATCCCAACCCAGAAGTTCTCAAGGTTAGATTGCCTTTGGGACTGATGGGTGGTCATCCCATAAAGATCTAGTTCATGGTCTCAAATGCAGACAACTGCTTGTGCTGGGATAGGACCCTGAAGACTAACTCAAAAATTTCTATCTGTGTTGTTGTTGTTGTTGTTGTTGTGGTTGCTGTTAAAAAAATAATGTAGACAATTTGTTGCACAAAGCATATGGAGGAATCATAGAATGACTAATGCCAAAATGGAACCTTTTTTTTTTTTTTAATCACAGTTTACTATGAAGATATTCTCAATTTCCCCAGCCAGCTCTCTGGCGATGATTTCAGCATTGCCATATTGCAATGGAAGGAAGGTAATTTAGGCATCAGTTATGTAAAATCTTCTCTCCTGGCTGGTCCAAAATATGAAAATCCTAAGGTGTCAGTGGATTAGGAATAAAAAAAACCTCAAAACATCTAAGATTGTGTGAAATATGGCTTCAGGAACTAAGTTTGAAAGAAATGGAGGATTTCTGTATGAAGTTTGATATATAATTTTTTTTCTTAATGTGGAATGGTTGTGTCAAAGTATGAGAGCCTCATCTTCTTGTCCTACTCACTTTTCCATTAGCCTACCCGTACCAATAGATCATCTTGAATTTTCAGAAAAAAAGAAGAGAAATGAATTTTCTGTCATGATTAAAAGAATTAATACATTTTTCAAGGGGAAAAGCTGTGTTTTTTTTCAGGTGGAACAGGGGACACCAGACAGGAAAACAAATTGATTCAGAAGGCCATTGAACTGCACGAATAGTTCAAATCTCTTCAAACTAGTAATGATTTGCAATACTTTGTTATTATGCTACCAGAGTCTGCTGAAATATCTCCTCCAGCACCTCACACACAGAAGCACACACTTTAAATACAATATTAAAGATACCCTTGACTAGCAAAGATCCTGTCAAAGTATGCTAATCAAATCCAGCTTTGATTTCATGCTTTCTTTTCTGCTCATCCCAATTGTAAAGTTAAGCTGTAATTAATACATAAGAGGCTGGTGATTATACAGTATTAGGCTGAACATATAGAGTGAACATACAGCATTAGATTGCATTTCAATAGATCAGGCACTGTAAAGAAATAAGATCAACTCACAAGGTCTGGTATTAGCAGGCTGCTAACTTATCTGGGTGACAATCTTGAGCTCCTGCATTGATCTCCTGCTACTGGTGACATCTTCTGCATCTGTGTGTGTGTGTGCTTACATGTGTGCATGCAGACTAAGTAAGTGCTCTTTCCCCATTAATTTTTTTTTTTTTTTTAATTCATAGATTCATAGAGTTATAGAATATTTGGGGGTGAAAGGGACCCACAAGGATTATCAAGCCCAACTCCTGGCCCCACACAGGGCTAAAGAATCTCACCATATGCCTGAGAGCGTTGTCCAAAATATTTCTTAAACTCTGGAAGGCTTGGAGCTGTGACCTCTTCCCTGGGCAGCCTGTTCTGGTGCCTGACCATCTTCTGAGGCTGCATGACCCAGAGAACCATTAGCATTTATTTGGAAATGGGCCTGATAGGTGACAGCCATGGCAGAAGAGGTGTCCCTCCAGCAAGCAGAGCTGGAAGCTGTGCTCCCTCCCTGCTCAGAGACAGCCCAGAAGAAGGGGCAGAACACGTAAAGGGATAAATGCAACATTAGCCAGCACCTTACTGCCAGAGGGTGCATGAAAACTAGACAAGTACCTTCAGACAGCTTGTCAAAGACCTGCTAAGGTCTTCTTTGCATTCCTCTACCCGTAGAAAAAAAAAAAAAAAAAAAAAAAGAGCTTTCCTTAGTCTGAAATACTTAAAATTAAAAGAAAGGACATATGACTCCAAGAAAAACCCTGGGATTCATCATTCAGCTTTAAAGCATAGGAAATTACACAAAGCGTAATAAATAGTGAAAAGCTGAGATGAGGAAAAAGCACCCCCTATGATCCTGAACCCACTGGTGCTTTCGCTGGAGTGCATCCTGAGAAATTGTGGTAAAAAGAAACAGAGATCCAGATGCTCAAAGTCAACTTGGCACCATAAAAGTTTAAGGAGTTAATCCTTTGAAGAGTGCTGTGGCTCAAAACACTTTTATTAAAAAAAAAAAAAAAAAAAAAAATAAA
>VZRL01006360.1:390516-414978 GCA_013397895.1 Origma solitaria
AATTTAAAAAAAAAAAAAAGGCAAGGGAAGGAAGGTTCTGTTGTAGCGAGAGGTTTTTTGTGCATGCAGGGACTGACTGCCTTTTGCTGCAGAGCCACACCAGAGCCCTGCTGCCACGGCTGTGGCATCCCATCTCCCCACACCGTAACGAGATCGCATGTGAAAGCCTAAATTATGCAAATGAAAAGGCTCCACTAATACTGTTGAAATATTCCTGGAGTGTACACTTGACAACCTCAAAGTACATTTCACACCACTAATGACTTCATCACTAACACAATTGTCATGAGTCAAGCAGTTTCCATAGCAACGCCCTAGTACAGCTGTTTACCCATACAAAATACTGCACCTACTTAGTTCCATATACAGACAGATCACTAGATTCCTAGGTACTGAAATTGAAATAATTCAATTTTCAGTGTCTCTCTTTATGAAGTGATTCTGCCAGCTATAGGTATTAGCATATCAATGTGACTTTGACAGGGTCTGCTGCAAAAGACATATTTTGCAGGCACTTCATGTCAATTAGAGCCCTAACTGTTTCATGGAATAATCATTCCTGCCAGATTAAGGTCAGGCTGCAAGGTAATTTAATTGGTGCCATTATATCTAGGGGGGAAAAATGCTCTAATAAAGTGCACACACTGTAGCTGCCAGTGAGGATGTGCTATGCGACATGAAAGGGATTGCCTTCCTAAAATGTGTGGGCAAATCATTTAGCGAGAAAGAAATAAGATGGAAACAACTTCAGATGCTTTGTTTCCAACAAAATTCCAGTGTGTTTGACCAAAGGGGGAATTTCATTTTACTTGAAGTGGTACTCTTCATAAGAGAGGAAGCACTGAAGAAAAATAAATAAGAAAACTAAGAGGATCACCTCAGTCTGTGCATTTCTTCTTATATTTTGTGGTATGATATACACTTTAATTAAAAATCTGAAAAAATCAAAACAAAGTCTCTTTTTCCCAGGGCTGTGATGGCTGGGAAGTAGCAAGCCAGGCAGGAACCTCCCCAGCTTCCCCATGGGGAGAAGGACCACAGGTTTATTCTTTCCTCCTGCAGAAACTTTCAGCCAACAACTTGTTTCATGAGCAGCATGAGTCTGGTTTCCTATGGAGTCAGTGAGATTATCCCTGAGATTTCCCCTACCTGTCTGTAATTCTACTTCTCACACTTTTTTCCAGTGGTTCCTCATCCTTGCAAGAGCCAGGTCCAGGGACACCCAGTTAAGGAATCATGACATGACCTTATGTTAATCTGAGTTGGAAGTGTCAACTGTGCAGTCATTGTGGTCTGCTTTCTTCTACTCTGAAAGGGACAATAATTTAGATCTTTTTTATGTCTCCAAGTCTTGATTTTCACAGATTTTTTTTTTTCTTTTAGAAATCTGATTTTCCTTGAAGAACATGTTTTTTTTTCTCTACTGCCTAAAGCCAGACAAAGTTATCTGGGGCCTGGCAGATGGGTGGTGCAGAGGGTTCTCCAATATGACAAGCCTGTAACACAGGAAGGTGATGAATGAATAAGATTTTTAGCTCTGTATCCATATCCCATCGATGTCAGCAAAGTGGGGCTGTCCTGGGCAGGGCCTGAAGCTGGACTTTGATGATCCTAGTGGGTCCCTTCCAACTCAGGATATTCTGTGCTCAGCATTGTGGTCATAACCACACTTTAAACACCGGTATAGCAAAGATTAAGACAACTGAAGGATCTATAGTGTTAATCGAAGGCTCAAGGCCCGGTTTTTTAGTCATCTGAACTGTATCATTTTCACAGACCTCATCTAGGCTGCAATCATTTAAGGAGTCAAGGATATTCATGGAATACTGGTACATGTTCAAGAGCAGCAGAGAAAAGTTTAGATAGATTCTATATAACACAAAGTGCATACAATATCTTTGTAAGGATACTGCAAACTGAAGCTTTTATATAGCACTCTTTTATTTTTTTCAAAGAAAAAAGGATAGTTCTAACCTGCATTTTTAGACAGGTAAATTCTGCATCCCTAAAATATTTGGTTTCATGACTTAGAGTTCTGCCTAGGATGTTGTGATGTGACAACTGATTGTGACCAACTAAAGCTCAAAAACAGAGATGAGAATGTGAAAATGAAAGTTTTCTTATTTTCTGAATGACTATATATGTGTATAAAAAACCTAGGAAATTCTGCCAAAATAGAGCAATTTTTCAAAATTGAAGCAGTGGAAAAAGATCAGATTCTGAGCCCTTTGAATTTCCCTATGAATATTTCAAAACTCTCTATTCATTATTACTATTTCCTTTTCGCATCCACTCAGGCTTACAGTGGAACTATTTAAAAAAGATATAGGAAAGATTTTTTTTCTGTTATGAATATTGCATAAACTAACTGATTAAGGTCAAGCAAAGGTAGATTATAAATGGAAATGAAAGTTTTTTGTCATTATTATTTTCCTTTAAATGTCTGCTAGAACATTTTGGTTCAGCATCCCATTCGAATGCATTTGATTAGGCATAAATTATCCATTAAAATTTCCATTAATCCCATTACAGATGTAGTCTATCTTCCTTCATTTGGTTCACCCTTGGTGAACCAATACAGGAACATGGATAATGGGGTGAAAGACAACTCTGGATTTGAGGGCTCAGAAGCGCAAAGAACTTCAAAGATTTCAGACCATTTTTTAAATTGAAGTGAAGGGCTTCAGGTTTTTGGGGTGTTAGATATTGCAACCACGAACTAACAAATTATAGAATCACTTAGTTTGAAAAAGACAGCTAAGAGCAGCAATTCCCATGATAAATTTAAAATTTGAATCTACTTTAGCTTTGTTTGTGAGTGATTGTTCTGTCTTTCACTCTCAACTTGTCAGAAAGGGTAGAAGAGAGTATAAATACGGAAAAAAGTAGAACGATGATGTCTCCTGTGTTTTCCACCTGCCTCTCAACACAGACACTGTGAACTATACTTAACACAGCTCTGCATACAAAGTCTAGATGCAAAATCCCCACTAAATAAACAGCTACACTCTCTGAAACTGTATGATGCTTTCTAGTAGAAATTTAAGTTTTGCATTCTAGAAAATGAAAGAACTGTTGAAACTCTGTGTGGTTGCTGCTGCACCACTGTTCTCATGAACCTTTCTGTTGCAGCTGAGGAGGGGCGCAAACACTGAGCCTATTCAACAAGAATCTTTACTCTGAACTCTGGGACTGACCTGTTGCTTTGCCCTCACCTGAAAGAAAGAGGGATTCAGTGTTAAAGCATCAGGCATTGCTTCAAAAGTAATGGAGCAGTGAAATGAGCTGTCTGCTGTGGTCTGGGGGTTAAGCTCCTGCTCTTTTCATGGACAATTTTTCTACACCCAAACCTTAACTGTTTTCATGACTGGACCGTGTTCACATGAACACAGCTTGTGGAAAACATCCTGCTCGTCATCAGGAGAACTTCATGAGTGGCTCTCTTCTACAGTGCAGATCAACTGCAGCTGTGCTGTGGCTTTGGCTCCCATTTGCAATAATACATTTTTATGCTGCCTGCAGCTTCCAGGTACACCTTGCACCTGCCTGGGTCTGGAGGAGATGAACAGAGTTTTGGTGGGTTGTTAGACTTGTGTGTGTTTTTGTTAGTAATTTTGTTATCAAATTGCATCATTCGGGAGCTCCTCAGCCCTGGGCAGTGGCTGGCCAAGGAGGGGGAGGTAACAGTGTACAAACAGATTGTTTTTCTGCTTGCTTTATGAAGTGTTACAGTTCCTTTTTCTGCTTTTTTAGTATTTTTCTTCAATAATACCTTCCTCTTCAGCTCCTTCTTATAGGAATGAACTTGTTTCCTGAGCCCATAAAAAGCTGTGTTCAATGGAAGGGATTTAAAGACCAGGAAAACATCTAGATCACATAACTCCTTCTTTCTTTTGTTTTCTTTTTTAATAATTTTTGAATGACATGGAAAACAGGCAATGGAAAGTTTTCACATTTGTGCAAACATTTTATTTCAAAGGCTGTCAGACAACAAATAAACTAAACAGATGACAAAAGCTGATGAAAACTGGGAAAATATTGTCATAAACAGAATTCATTCAAACACACATTTCCATCTGGATGAAATCCCCTTTCATTCTTTTTTTCTAATCTTATTTTGAATGAAATAATTTTTTAGCAAAGCTTTCAGCAGATCTGGAGATACTATTCTGGTTCTAAGACCTGACTGTTCAATTGCCATTGGCTTTCCTTTCGTAAGGTGAAGGAAACCAGATGAGTTTGGCCAGGGATACCTTTTTCGCCGTGAGAAGGCCCTTTAAGAAGCAGACAACATTATTTTGGCTGTACTGTGCTTACAACCTGCAACATCCTTATTTAACCAGCAAAGAAAGCCATTTTCAGAAAAAAGGCACTTCAGATTTTTAATGCTTGCATATAACTGCTATGATGCTTAAAGGAGAGGAAGCTGCTCAGAGCACGTGCAAAGGAAGAATATATTAAGTTGTAAATGAAGGGAATAAACCTGAAAAAGGCTTTTATACCTGATTTATTTTTTATTTTTTACAAAAGGAAGACAACTTGCAAATGTCTGTCTGTGGAAAGAGGAGGCGGCAGTGAACAAGGACACTGCATTTCCCAGTAGGTGATGAGTAAGCCGAGGGATAGCTGCAGGATGTCAAGATGTACTCTGCTGTCACAAAGATTTTACACATAGGCTGGACAACCTGTTCAATAAATCAACATGTATCTATCTCTCTCTCTCTCTCCCTCTCTCTCTTTTTTTTTTTTCCTAGATATCTATTAGGAAACTCATAGCTGCATTTTAATGTGTGCAGAGTGTTTGTTGACTTGGCACAGCCTTTTCATCATTTGCAACCCTATGCTATCTCTGGGGGGTGAATCATCATTATGTAACACAGCACTCATGGTACCATGTGATGATCCTTGTCCTTGCTGAGGAACGAACAAAAAGAAGCTGAAAAACCACTGAGCAATATTAATACAGAGGTACACACACATCCTAGTTATCATAAACAGGATAGCCTGGCTGCTAGGTATGTTTTTCTCACCTCTCAAAACCACTTATTGATTTGAGTAGGAAATGTTCTTTCCTAGCTGATACAGACTCTGGTCTCTGGAGTAATTAAAGCTGAAATGTTTTGTTTTTTTTTTTTTAAATCAGCTTTTGCATTGAAAGGAGGAATCCCAGCTAACTCCAGTAGTCAGAGTGGACTTGCAATAACCTCTTGCTCATCCTGGTCTTACTGTCTTAGGCTCTGCAATGCATCTCAACACAAAATAAAGTGAATTTTTCAGACCAGAAGTCTGATGTAAAGCTGGAGAAGATCCACTTGGTGATCACAAAATAAAAGGGTAAGAGTGAGATTGGTGCATAGGAAGCTATAAACAAAATTGAGCAAGGCTTTAGAAACTGGTTAAAGCAGAGACGAAGCAACTCAGGCCATGCCGCTGCACTGATGGTGGAAATCATCAAGGGAACACTTTGTTATGAGCAGAAGTTTCTGCTGTAAATCAAACAATTCCAACAGAGGTCATCTCTGCTGTCCCTGTAGCCAACAGCCAAGCTGTGCTGTAAATTCTGACTGGGAGAGAAGGATCAGGGGATATGCCCATCTATAACCAAATGGTTTCTTCTCTTGTAAAGACAGACTCAGACAGGCACCGTGAGCTTCTCATGAGCTGTGCATTGAGTTCATATTGTTAAAAATAGTGTCACCTGCAGTGGAAACCAGCAGGACCACCAGGAAACCACCAGACAGCTGTGGCAGCAGCAAAACCCTGCCTCAGAAAGTAGCAGCAGATTCTAAGATAAAATCAGAGGAAGATAATAGCATTTGCACTGCAGGTGTGAAATAGTTTCTATGTCATAAGACTGACTCTCCCAGGGAAGAAAAAGAACAAAAAAATCCTATCAAGTCCTGCTCTTAATATTGAAACTTCCTCAAGATCTTTCAGAAGGTTTAATCTTTTCTGTAGATGTTTGAGGAACCTTTTCTATTCCACAGCTTGTGTCTGTCTTGCTGTTTGACCTTTTGTTTTTCAGGTGGACTAACCAAGCTGCTAACAGGCAAAGAGCAACATAAAGAACCTTTAGAAAAGAAGAATTGTAAATGGCTAATGCGGAATCACAGAATGGTTTGGTTTGGAAGGGGTCTGACAGATTATCCAGTTCCACCCCTCTGCTGTGGACAGGGACACCTTCCACTAGACCAGGTACCTTCAAGCCCCATCCAACCTGGCTTTGGACACGTCCAGGGATGGGGCATTCACAACCTCTCTAGGCAACCTAATATACACATAATTTTTGGAAAATTGTATGGATTTTCACCAAAATGTTGTATTATATCTGGCAGCATGAAAACAGGGATAGGGCAGAAAAGTACCTTGCTTCTCTGGTTTACTAAGTCAACATGGGATTAAATAGATATTTGTATCTACACTGAATTAAGATTTGAGTAATTGTCATTCTAATTTTGTCTGGTGTTTTCAGTCAAAAATTCTTTCACACAGACTCTTTTAACATTTATATCAAAATATCACTATGAATTAATACAAGGCATGGACTCTGATGGGAGTTTTATCTGTCAAAAATGTCATCCTCCAAGTCCAAAACTCACCACGTATACAATAGGGAAAAGGGGGAAAGAAGTACCTGCCAAGTATTCACAACATATTTTCAGACAGTAGCAGTAACATTTAGGTTTGAAAGGATATCAAAATAGGGTATTGCAACATGTCCAAATCCTTCTACATTGCGATGTTTCATATTTAAAGAAACAGAAGGAAAAAATGGTTTGCCATTTCTCAGTGGATCAGTTGCTGAGTTATGGAGCTAGTAAATAAGTTAAAATGCCAGGCACAGAGAGTGTGGAGTAATGAGCAATACAGAAACAGAGAATCGTGGGATGGTTTTGGTTGGAAGGCAACTCAGAGACCATCTCATTTCAATCCTCATGGCAGAGGTTCTCCATCCCTCTGATCATCTCCGTGGCCTCCTCTGGAGTGGCTCCAGCAGCTCCAGCTCCTTGTGCTGTTGTTCCCAGGGCTGGGGCAGCTCTGCAGGTGGGCTCTCACCTGAGGGGCAGAGGGGCACAATCCCCCCCTGCCCTGCTGCCCATGCTGGGGCTCAGCCCAGGATGCCTCCCAGGCTGTCCTTGAGCTTCACATTCCCCACCAGCATATTCTTGCTGGGATCCAGGTTAAATAAAAAGTATATAACTGCGTGGATGCATAATAAAATTACCAAATTGGATTCACAGCACGTGTGCTCATGGGTACCTTTAGAAAAATGACTTAGAATTAAACACAGACAATGCCAAGAAATAAAAGATAAAACAAGTCGGAAAAGTGTTCTGAGGCTAGGGGGAACCATATGGCAGCAGAACAGCATTTATGGGGGCAGGTCAGGCAGAAGGAAGGGCTTTACCCCAGCTGCAGAGAGAGAAATAGTAACTGAGCATCCGTGATCCTCTAGAGGGAGTTTCAGAGGTTGAGCCGGGAGTTACTGTATTTTTTCTTTAAGAAGAAATCTAAAGCACTCTAAATTATCTGTGCATGACCTTAGAGTATAATTATGAAGGTTTAAATTCAAACCTTTTAAAAAAAGGTCCATTAATTCTGAGAGGGTTTTCTTTTAATATTTTTTTTTTAGTAGCAAGGTTTTTTAGCTTGATTTGATTTCATTTTCTCATTTCTGTGCATGAAAAGACAGATAATGATGATCTATTATATGCAAGGTGTGTTGTCTGAATTTCTTTTTCCTGAAGGAGGATTAAACCAAATTTTTTTACAGAGATACCTTAAAATTTTCAAAGAACAAGGAACCTGCCATGTTGGCCTATGAGCAAATCCAGTATGCTGCAACTATCGCTAGTAGAAAATTAGATGTAATTTCCAAGTTTAAATTTTTCTTACTTTTAACTCTTGAGCATTCTTATAAATCGGTTCTTGAAAATTAAAATACTCATTTCTGCCCATTCTATGGCTACATAATTTTCCCACGTCACTAGTCAAGCACAATACTAAAGTCACATGGAAAGGCTTTCATCCCCAAAGAGAAATTGATAATATTTGCCCTTCACCGGCTTTTCTTTTTTTCTTTTCTTACTCCATTTTATTTCAAGAAGCTACAAGAAATTTCCTAGCTTTTCTAACAATGCTGAGTTATGATCAGAGATGAATGAGTGTTTTTTGAAGGAGTACATTCATTAGGAAAAAAATCCCAACAAACCCATCAACAGAACATGGCTCCAGAGGGATGTGAGTTATTCAGGAAGTGTGGTCAAAATCAACATAAATTTTGTGGCCAAGAGAGCTAAAAGAACATTTGGAAATATCAAATATTTTGTATTGACTTTTTGGAAGAAAAAAAAGTATTTTTTCTTTCCAAGTGTCATTTTGTCTGAAAATTTGGAAAGCATTTCGTTTAAAAACAATCCTATAATTATAACACAGTGACAATATTATGTATTTTCCATGATATTTCCCTCTTGGTATTTTCTAAGACCATATTTATTCAAACATCAATCCTAAATTCCATATTGAGACAGTCATTGTCTTACATTTCCTACTTTCGAGATTAATTTTCACTTGCTCTTTTTTTCACCGCCTTCTACCTTATAAACTTGATCCATAGTTTCTGTTGACGTGTGTTGCACATTTTGTTTTGTTTATGAACTTACTCTAACAGATTTTGAACCCCTGGTTAGGCATTTCACTCATTACTGCACTCATTACTGGTCATCTTAAAACCATTGTGGCAACTCGGGATTTCACTGGTAAAGATTTATCTCATTGATACAAATGCTGAAGTGAGCTGGATTAAGACCCTAATCCCTTGAAGACTGCATTAGCTGCAACTCAACTCATGGATTTCTCCACATTAAAAACTCTGTTTCAAGACCTGTCAGACAGGGAGTTTTAATCCATCTAATGTGTGCCCTGTTAATTCAATATAATGTGCCAGTTTTTAATCTTAAAGTCGTGTGGTACTAAATCAAATTCATTGTAGAAATTAAAGTATATTATGTCAACACCACTGTCTTTACCAGATCTGCAATGCTGTAAAAGAAAAAAAAAAGCATAACGTGTTTGTTTGACAGTACCTACTTCCATGCAAATATATTGACCAGTATTACTTATATTTACAGCCTCTAATTCTTTGTTGACTGAGTCCTGAATTAAATGTTCCAGCAGTTTGGTCAGACTGACATCTGACTAACCACTTTACTGAATCATCTCTTCTGATCTGTTTAAATTCAGGGATCTCACTGGCAGCCATCCAATCTTCAGGAAATTTCCCCAACTTCTCAAAAACTTGTTAAAATCTGGTTTGGACAGCTACTTCCTTTTGGGTCACCATAGCACATCTATATCTCTGATTATTTAATAGTGATTTATATTTTCCTTGATTCCAGATGGCCACCACTCTATTGCTGCTTTATCTCTCAGGATGGTTCTCCTGCTTCACATCACCCACAGGACAGAACCATACCCTTTAGTAGGAATTGTTACACTTTAAACGAATTTAATATATGATAGAAAACATTTTATGGCATCACTGCATGCACATTGAGTAATGAACAGCAAACACTAAAGGTTTTTTGCCCCTAATACAGTCTATAACTTCATTTTTATATATTTTGACATGTTAACCTCTCCAAATTATGCTGATTTTTTTTCAGATATCCTATAACTTATTTCACATCTCTTTTTAGTACATATTTCAGACTCACATTTTAGATGTCAACAGATTATGAAAAAATTTCTCAAAATAGAAGACATTTATCTATTCATCAGCAAGGTGCAGGACAGTTTCTTTTCCTGGCTTCCTGATCTGTGCCTTTTGCTATTAAATTCCATTACATCTTCAGCAAACATGAACAGTTCCACTGGAATTGTACTTTACTCACAAAGAAAGCAGATTTCATAGACAATGGTACCCAAGTTGCAGTATTTCACGACCCCTTTCTTATTATTCTTTAAAAGACCCTAAATCACAAAGCCTATCTGAAACAGTTCGAGGCATTGAAATTCCATGCCCAGTTTTTTCAATCACTTCATCAACACTTCTCCATAATTTTTAAAAAAATTCTTTCTTAATAAGCATGCCAAGAATTTGTGTTTCACCATCACTGTTAGTAAGACTACTGTATTTGGGAAAAAAATAATGAAAATTGTATTGTGAGAAAACACAGAATATGCTGCCATCAAGGTCACAACTCACATACTCAAGAGAAAGCGGTTGCCAAGGGCCAATTTGCACATTATTGTTTAAATTCTTCAGGAAGGAGAGGATTTGGCCCTAGACTAGCATTTTGTGATCAAACCAATATGCTCAAGCTTGCATGGCTAGTTTAAGAAAAAATATGTGTCTTATTTCTATACAATTAATTCTGGAAGGAAAAAGAGTCTTTCTAGAGTAAGTCAGGTCTCTGTGAGTTTGGTGAGTCAGAGCACACCAGTTAGTGGAAAAACAGAGTGATACAGGTCTCTTACTTTCTGATTCTGATCCTGAGATGTTGTCTGTGGAGTTATCACAGGTCTCGTACTCCCTGGACTTGAAAATGTTTTGCTCCCATTTGCTTAGAAGGACTGAAGGGTGATCGTGCCTTTGAAAACCAGTCCTTGCTGTTTCCTACCTGATGCATTTCCCTCTCCCAAGCCTTATCTAAGAGGTTTAAAAATTAAAAAGCTGAAGAATATGGTTTCAATTTGAGATGATGCATTAATTGTATTATTTAGTTAATGAAATTATACTCTTTGATATTATGTATCACAGGGAGCTTTGGTGGCTCACAACATGGTGAAGAGACAAGCTCTGAAAGACCAAAGATCTGAGGCGAGAGATGGACAACTTGTTGGACATGACAGAAGACAAACCAGAAAAAGTGAAGAGTCCTCTGGACAAGCCAACACCAATGCACATGGAAGGTATAGAAGAAATCTTGGAAGCTGAACCCTTAACCCAAGCCATTGAGTAAAAGAACACTGATTCCGCTCTAATGTTCTGTGAAAGTAATTCTGAAGTCGACACTTTTGCAAAGTTTGAAGCCATTTATACTCAAGACCAAGAAACTGCCCATTTTGTCTCTCTGTCATCCTGCAAAGATCTGTTCAAGATGTACACTTATAAATAAATATAGAAATAATAAATCTGCTCTCTGAAACACACTTTGACTAGCAGTCCATTACTGCCTTGAACAACCTTTATATTACCTTTCACAATGGTGTCTTATCTACAAAAGCAGTTAAAGTGCCCAGAGCCTGGTTAGAGAAAATGAAGGTGGGAGATATGTTCTTACATTCCTCCTATTTTCATTTTCCTTTTCCTACAGTTATAAGCAAACTTCTCTTCAGTCCATTTTTTTAGATTACTTCCATTTAATCTTTTGTTCCTCTTTCCAAGAATACATCTTCAGAGTAAATTCAAGCTTTAATACATAGCAATTACTAAGGAAATAAAATACTATTACGCCTCATCTTCAAGCATTTTGGACATATTCTTCTTGGCTTTTTTATTTTCAATATCTAAAGTGCAGTGCTCCTTCAGTGCCCTTGAAGAAGTACTTGTTACATTGCGCATTATTCCTTAGCAGCAGAAGGGATAAAAATATCATCTTCAATTTATGAATCATTCTTATCTTTACTCTTCACCTTTAGTTCTCTTTGTGCTTCCTTCTCTCATAGTCTTCTAAATTATTTCTGGAAAACTTGTGTCACTGAATTGGAACACTTTATTTTGCTACTGCTTTTATCAATGTTTTTATTCCTGCCATCTTGTGGAAGTTCAGCCTCACTCTTTTGGCACTCAATAACCTTATACCAGAAACTTTTTTTTCTTTTTTTTTTTTTTTTTTCCTCACCCACTGCAGGGCTATGTAATTACTTTTTTTTCTTTCCTATGGCATTGCTTTGTCCTAAACACCTTTCTGGATTAAGGTACTTTGGACAAGAGGCACATAGTTCTCTGGCTCTGATTTCCTCAAAAGTAGTGTAATGGAAATGAAACCAAAGGACACCATTCACAAGGGACTCTCTTATCTACATAAGAAATGAGTGTCAGGGATGCTCGTAGAATTAAATGGTAGAGCAGAATTTTAATGTGCTCCAAAGGAGGCAAAGAACTATTGATGGTTCAAGGATCAAATACTTCTTCCTGACAACTCTACCCAAAATCAGCTATGAACATAATTTATATCACTATTTATGGCAGTGGAAGAAGAGTATTTCTCTCTGATCAGGAAAATAACAAACTTGCAGACATCCATTCCACTAAATAAATCAACATCAATTGCAACGGATCCCATTTTACACATCATTTTACATATTTAATTTTGCACGTTACTCAACATGAGCAATGTCCAGGCACTCAGCATGGCCTCAGTGGCAAATTGAAAAGGCAGTTGAATATTTTGGCAGTGGCCATTACTAACTTACTAATATAGCCCAGACCTGTGAGGCCAGGGGATTAATATTACAAGATGAACATTAAAATATACAGAGATATGAAGGTTACAAACCAAGACAAGGGGCTAGAGCAGACGCACCACACTTCACATCCTGGGTGGGCAAACAGTTGCTTCAAATCACAGCACCTGAGAAACCTCTGCAGCATGCAGATGTGTTGCAGCTCCCCATCCAGCAGCTGACATAAAATGTGCAGGCTGGCTTCCCCAAGAGGGATGTGTGCACCAAAACAATGAGAGATCAGCCCCCCAGAGCAGTCACACAGACAAGATAGAATAGCTGGGCACATTTTCAGTTACATTCTCTGTTTTTATAACATTTTTCCATTTCGGACAACTCTCCAAAATGTTAACTAGAACCACATGGCTGTCAAGTCACAGATATGTGAGCCAGAGGAACCCCCACAAAAGTCCCGCCACCTCTATTGTATTCCCCTGCAGTACGAAAAGTTTTCTCAGCATTGTCTGAAGCTGTGTTGACTCCAACCTGAATTTCAGAAGGACCTTGCAGGAGGCAGGTACATTACACAACAGTTATGACTTGATATTTCTCTTTCCCTGAGCAGTTTGCTGCTACTATACAAATTCAGAGGCAGTTTATAAGTCTGATACATTTATTTCAAAAGTTGGAATATATTTATGGCATTTGTGAACCACACATGGCTGCCCACAACTTTCAGCAGTAGAAGGGCAGTGTTTCTCCCTGCCTCTGTTCCAACACAGTGTCCACCGAAGTCAGGTATAATAAAGACCTTACACATGGGAAATGGCTTCAAATTGCACCAGGGTAGGTTCAGATGAGGCATTGGGAAAGATGCGTGGGACAGTGGTGAAGTTACCATACCGGAAATGTTCCAAAAATGTGTGGATATGGCACTTGAGGACATGGTCAGTGGTGAGCATGGTGCTGGGTTCACGGCTGAACTTGGTGATGTAAGAGTGCTTTTCCAACCTTAATGATTCTCTGATTCCACAGAGTAGGGTGGTGGTCTGCCCTCTACCCTTACCACTGTTGGCTCTGGTCTGTAAGAAAGCTTAGACATCAACATGGATTAACGCTATTCATAAATTCTCCAAAACTGATAAATCAGCTTAGTTTAACGCTATCCATAAATTCTCCAAAACTGATGCTGTGGAGCTCCTGGTACATGTTGGCCTTAGAACTGTGTTACACACTGAAGTTCTGGAAAGTTCAGTTGAAAGGAAGGACAATAACAGCAATCCTGATTTTAACACAGCAATCCCTATTTTAACACAGCAATCCCCATTTTCATACAGCAATTCCCGTTTTACATGGAAAACTGGGGCACAAAAAGGCAAAGAGCTGGAAGGTTGGCTGTAAGAGGACTTCTGAAAGTCTTTGAGGATCCATGTTGAAGTGGTTTGCCCATGGTCACTCCTAAAGATTGCGGTAGCAAATTGCCCCAAGCCTGGGGAAAAAAGTGCCAGGGCATGGAAATAGGGTATTGCAACTAATTTTCTCAGTTTTTCAACCTTAGTTCTCACTTGGTTTCAAATATACATTTTAACAGCTTTTCAGTTGTTTTAGGAAGGGAAAAAATTGAGAATGCTGAAAGAGCAAAGGAACAAGAACAAAATAAATGAGATGGTGAGTGCTGACTCACATTTTTTTAAGACTTAGACCCCTGTTCATTCAAGGAGAGGCTGGGCAGGGCTTTGAGTGACATGATGTAGTGAAAAGTGTCCCTGCCCATGGCAGGGAGTTGAATGAGATGAACTTTAATATCCCTTCCAACACAAACATTCTAGTGTTCCACGATCTTTGCTGAAAGATGATTCTATAACATACAAAATTAGTGGCTTGGAGTTTTACTAGATTTCCAGCAATTTCCAGTTTTACTAGATTTCTTATCATATTTCTGTTGATTTAAACAAACACCTTTTCCAAGCACTGGCTTGCAGAATGATAAAATGCTTGGAAAAGAAGGAAGCTGGAAAGCTCTCTGGCAAACCATCTTGAGGAATACTTTGTGGCAAGACACCACAAATGCACACATCAGTTTTAACATGTAGGTTCCTACAATGTGTTGTAAAGTGCTACACGCATATATACGTGTGCGTGCGTATGGCAGATGCAACAAGCATTTGGAATATTCTGGGAGGAAGATGTTCTCAGAGCAGTTGGATGTCTGTTGTGGAAATGAAATGTCCCACCCTGTGCCACTGCTGCACAAGATAAGTCAGTGATAAGAAGCAAGCTGTAAAAATGACACGGCTAAGAAATGAAAAATGTAGATGTTTAAGGATATCAGCCCTGTGTAAGTGGATGGTTGGGATGAGCAGGTTGGAAAATTAAGAATTGGGACTAGGCATCCTTAAGCTTTGCGACTATGTGCTGTCAGCACAATTCTTGTCCTCTCTGGGTTCACAAGCAAGGGAGTCCCTGATGGTGGAGTTACTCCTAATTTACACCATCAGGAGGGTGTTGCAGTCTCCTGCCTGTAAATGACAAAGCTGTCAGCACAGCTTTTTCTGGTGCTATTTCCAGGTGAAGCTACTGAGGACATTGTGTTGGTAAGGAGAGTAGCTGTGTTTTAAAGTGGCTAGGGAAAAATCATGTCTCTTTTGTTAAAAAAAGGGGAGGGGGGGAAGAAAAAATAAGATATTCGAGGTTTGTGTAACTGTGTATATGTGAGAGAAAGCATTGGTAAGAGAGTGAGATGTGCGAGGGGAGACCATTTGCTCAAATGGGATAGCATTACTAATACATAACGACCCTGCCAGCGAGGCACTGCACAGCTGGAATTAATCTGAGAGAATGTGTGTTGCTGCATAGACAAGCGCAGAAAACTTTCCCCGTGTGAAGGCAGCGTGAAGCCCTGCCCTGTGGCTTGGAAGCAGTTCATCAGGCCCTGACAGCACCAACATCTTCTTTAGACCATCGGTTTTGGGGGGGAGGGAGAAATGCCCTCCACCCTGCTCGAAAAAACACCCAGGAGGAGACTTTTGTTTTATTTCATGGTATTATGCAGTCCGCAACTGTGTCTCCCCCTCCCTGATTTTTTAAAATTTTATTTTTTTTTTATTACCTGGTTGGTTTTGTTCTTCTCTTGCCTTATTGCATTGGCTCCGAACCCATCTGAAAAACTGCCATGGCTTATTTACACTGAGCAGCTATTCAGGCCAAAAGCAGCTGCTCCATTTAGCCAAGCACCTCTGCGCTACCCAGTTTCTCTCCTTGTTATAATAAGGTGCTTTCTTTTAAATCCATGCTGTGAGGAGGTAATAGTGAAATGTATGCAGCAGATGACGGTTCTCTCTGAAAGAGGGTTTTGAAAACTCGGTGAGCCCAGGGTCACTATTAATAAACAATTCCCCAGTAAAAGACAACTCTATCCAGAAATGCACTACAACCACAACTGATTTTAAGCAGATTCATACATATGTGTGGTTTCTTGCCTCGGAGCCCCTCTTTACTCCAATCTGGACCTGGGAGGTTTCTGATTTGCATCAGTAAGTGATTTACCCCGAAGATTTCAGCTTGCCAGTGTGACCTAGTCTCCTTTTGTCATGTAGCAGAGCTCCCTTCCAACACAAATGTAGCCACGAGGAATTGAGGGGAATAAGAAGTGCTTTGAAAGGGAAATAATGTGGGTTTAGTGCAGAAAATGAGACAAAATGAAGCTTTTGCAAGGAAAAAATATGACTTTGAGGGGAAAGTTTTGTGCTGTTTTTGGTGAAAGCAAAAGCAGATATGCTCACACACACACACACACAGAGTTCAGCTTCCAAACATTGATTTAATGTTCATTTCACCCCTAATTATCCTCCTAACAGCTATCGAAAGTCTCACATAGTTACCAAATCGAAAATAACTTCCTGTACACCACTTCCAGTTACTGCAGGAATTATGACTTTATTGCCATTATTAACTTTTCCCAGCTATAATGTATGCCTGGCCTTGAATTACCCCACTGTAGGGGCCAGTGACTCCAGCATGGTTTGTAAAATGATTTTCTCAGTTTTTACATCTCTCCAGCTCCTCCTTCCAGCCTGACTCTCCAGCTTCACCCCTAAGTATTGTTCCTGCATTTAACACCACTCCTCCTCCATCATCCTTTTTTTCCTTATTTCTGTAGAATTTTCCTGCCTTTCTTTTAGACTTTCCTCCTGCCACTCCCGGGATCTTGACCTAATTCTTTGGTCCCTGAATTTCTGGTCAAAGATTTCCCACCTCTCAGAAGATTCCCTCAGGCAATGTATATCCAGCATATCCACCTCTAAAAGCACTTGTTCCAATCCATTGGATTGGGTTCTTTCCGGGGCCATCACAGATAGAAAAGCACTGCTGGACAAGCCAGGGGTTGGCTGCAGCATCCAGCAGAAAGTCACAGACCTTCACCCCCATTAAAAAATACAAACTCTGCCAACCACAAATTCTGTGCCTAATTTCTCATTTGAATTTGCCTAATTTCAGCTTCTAGGCTTGTTAAACATTTCTCTTTGTTTTTTAGGACTTTCTGGGTTTTTTTTTCTTCCAGAGGTACTCAATTAACTCCACATAGTCTTTTTGAAAAATAAAGAGGATTGTATACCCAAAGTCTCTGAGTAGGAGGCATTTTTGCCAGCTCTTAAATAATTGTGATTTTCTTCTGTAATTCCAGCTTTTCAACATGCAGTTTTTATTAAGTGTCTGATCAGGATATAGAATCTCAGTTTTACTATATAAATGCATAAATCTTGAGGTAATGGGGAAGAAAGGAGACCTACAATTCCTTTCCCATCAAGGTGTCCCGCACCTGCATTGATCACTCATCTTCATGGCTTATTCTCACCTTTCCTAAGATCTCGTTGCTTTGTTTGGTGGCTTATGTGACCCTCACCAATTGACAATAAAGCCAGGATTCATCTTACCTCGGCTTTGGTCTGCAAAACAAGAGGGTTTTGGCTCTTCAGTAGTGAGGGGTAGACCCTGATGAAAGGACATTCAGCATTTATTGGGTACTTATTTCTTTTCCTGCTGATCACAGCTTTAGGAAATTATTTTTCCCACTGGCTGTACTCATTAGATATCTATCACATACTGGAATTTTATTCTGGTCTAGATGTGTTTCTGGACTGGGACCCAGGTTCCTCATCCTGTTATTGAAGACAATAACACTTGACATTGCAGTGCCAAACACATATTTCTTAATTATGAAAAGCTTAAGGAGAAGGAGCTGATTAAAGCTGTGCTTCAAAGGGCATTAAATTTCAAGATCAAGCTGAACAGGGCTTCAAGGTCAGGTTGGACGGGACTCTCAACAACCTCACCTAGTAGAAGGTGTTCCTGCCCATGGCAGGGGGATTGGACTAGACGGCCTTTAAGAGGTCCATTCTAACCCAAATTATTCTATGATTTCAATATATAATACAGTCACTATCCAGTGTGCAATTGGGGTGTGTGGTTTTATTGCAGTGCAGGCAGAGGTGTCGCAGAGTGTCCTGGCCAGCACTGGCTGTTGTAGGACAGGGATACCACAGGACATGATGTACACATGGCTTACTCAGCCTCTCCAGAAGAGAGTTGCTGCTGTGCACATCCCTTCACGTCAAGTAATAATGGTTCTGTACCCATAAGGGTTTCAAAGGCCATGGGATGGAAGAGGGATGATTAATAGCAGTAATTTGTAAAGGCTATGATGCATGTCATCATTTATTTAAAGGCTCCAAATGGCAACTGGTCTCTCTAAATGGGGACTGAAATGAGGAGACTTAAAATGATTTTAGCCAAAAGTTTCATCATTGAACTTGAGGGCTTGTGGGATTTCACTGTCAGTAGCATGCCCAAAAGTTCTAGAGATTTTTCCAGCAATACAAATCACCATGTGTTTCTGGAAGTCCCATACTGATCCTTCCTTGCCCATAAATAGCACAGCATATCACCACACCCTCTGGTTCTCCTGGGAAGACAGGACTGAATTTCAGAGATGTCTGAAGGCTTCTTTTTGTGCTTTTTCATGGATTTTGTGTTCCCTTGCAATAAATGCAGAAGAAAAACTCTTAACATTTCTTAAAAAGCATTTATATATTTCGAGACGCATAAGCAAAGGAGTGAACTTGTAAAGAGGGTGCCCTGCTCCTGAAATGCAGCTGTACATTAGGTGGACTGTGACTACTAATGAGAAGTTAAAGGCAATTTATGCCAGAACAGAAATCAGCAACTCAAGAAAAAGGCTATGGTTTAGAACTGGAAGAAGAGAATCAGGAGTTTTTATACGGGTGACATTTGCTGTTCTCTGTATTCAAAGATGGGGACTTTGAGGATACTTCACTGCAATCCACAGTCAGTAAACCCTTCCCTTGCGTTACGCATTCGTTGCTAGGTTTACATCACTGCAGGTGCAACAGTTTCACTGGATTTACCATAGATATATCTTGCAGAATCAGATCTAACATTCCTCTGTATTGTACTTTTTGTTAGGGGTGCATTAGTCACTTCAGTGATACTGTGCTTACACCAAGCATTAAGTAACTGCTTTGAGATAAACCACACAACCACCACTTAGAAATCAAAGATGCTCTCTACAAACACACATCTGTTTGCAATGGATTCTTTCCTTCGTTCTCCTTGTCTGACATCCCTCTCCCATCAGCTGGTTCATCACCAAAGCACAGAAAGTTGGTTTTGTGGGAAGCATATTGATTGAATTTCGTATCTGTGAAATCAAAGTATATAATGAATCGGTTTCAAGCAGTGCTCCCTGGCAAACAGAATCCCTGCCAAACACAAGAACTGGTCAGAAATCAAATTTCTAGGTGTTACTGTTTACTAAGCAAAATCATCAGATCATCTTTATTCCCAAAAGAGGCTATAAAGCCCCAGTTTGATTTCTATTTAATAAAAACAAGATGGTGGGATCGGGGTGAAGTAATTAAAATCTTCTAATGTTGTCTGTGCTTACTGGCTTTGAATGGAATTGATTTCATATTATGGATTTTCATCTTTGCCCTTCATTTGATACCATACATTAGGAAACAAATACTAGGTACTAATTTATTCGTACTGTTAAACATATTTTTAATTGTCAAGTGGTCAAATAATATTTTGTCAGCTAGCTTAAAAGAAGACTTCTATGTAAATAAATGCAACCAGTTTGTTCAAGCCACATTCAGCTGCTCAAATTCAAGATCCACCTTTTTAGATATATGAAGGACTTTTTTACCATTACTCTTACTATTTCCTACCCTAAGCTTCTTACATTCATTAAGCACACACTTTTCTAACCTGACTCCACCTCTAAAGAGTATTGAAGAAATATTCTCCTTATTTTTCTCTGTTGGAAACCAAATCTCAAACAGGTTGTAACCCAGAGCCTCATGACAATTTTGGTAGTTAAATCCCTTAGATTTAAAGGGAAACCTTAGAAGGTTGAGGAGATGGGTCCAGGCGATTTGTGCAGTCATAGAGGAACTATATGGTGGGAAAGAAGCTGAACTGTAGGACTGATCTACCTTAGATCTGTAACCATTTCATAACCCAGAATGATCCTTTTCCTGCTGCTGAGTAATTCTTTTTTCCAAGGACCAAAATCACAAGGGAGGGAAGTACTTTTTTCTTTCCTAATTGAGGAATAGTCTTATAACTTTGATTTGGATATTCATTAATGGAAAAAGAAAACACCTTGCTAAGACTTTTTTCAGGTCTCTTTTTAGTGCTTAGAAGAGGATTTTGAAGATGGTCATAACTGAAGGCAACAGGAGGCATTGTTTTTCCTAGGCTGTGAGTCTGCAAATATTTCCAGATTTGGGCCCTATACTCTTCTGTTGCAAGTGACATAACACTAATCTGCATGACTAAGAAGCAACAGAAATAATTTAATTTTTATTTATTTCACACATTCCTACCACCTGTGTAACCACAGAATGCTTTGAGTTAGAAAGGACCCACAAGGACCATCCAGTCCAACTCCTGAGCCTGCACAGACACCCCAACAATACCACCCTGTGCATCCCTGAGAGCATTGTCAAAGCACTCCTGGAATTATGGAAGCCTCGGGGCTTTTAGCATTCCCTGGGGAGCCTCTTCAGGGCCCCAGCACCCTCCACGAGGAGAACTTTTTCCTGATATCCAACCTGAACCTCCCCGACACAACTCTGGGCCCTTCCCTCAGGTTCTGTCACTGGTTACCAAAGAGGAGAGGTTGGTGCTGCCCCTCCTTTTCCCCTCACGAGGATGTTGAAGACCACCCTGAGGTGTCCCCTCAGTCTCCTCCTGGCTGAACACACCAAGTGTCCTCAGCCACTCCTTGTGTGGCTTCTTCTCCAGATCCTCCACCATCACCATAGCCCTATCTCCTATAACCACAGGCATTTTCTCACTATTGCCCTTTGGAATACATCTAGAAATCCTGAGACAGTTTTGAAGCCAATGGATTTAGAGGCACCTGTCCTTTTGGGGTACAAACCCCAGCACTAATTCCCGGGGATTAGCTGCTCAGCCTCGCCAGCAGTGTGGTCTCTCCCCGCCGTGCCAGGATGGACACAGGGCATGCAGGGGGGTAACTTGGACGCAAAGAGCAGCTGCAGCATAAATCCAATCATTTGGAAACCACAAGGATCTCAGGTGCTTCAGCTCCTTTAAGGGCTACTCCTTTTCTATTCTGGCCCTCATAGGCAAAGCAAGAAATAGATATGGTTTATGGCTGGGCTGAGGGATGCTGAAGGATGCCGTGCGCCCAACAGGCTGTGTCCCAAACAGCTCATCTCTCTGTACTGCCTGTTAATGGCTGAATCCTTCCTCATCAGCTCAATCCCACAAAATCTTTAGTATGTTCTTAACTTTCTGAACTCTGAGGTGTCCCTCTGACTTCAGCACAGCTACCCCTGGCGCGAAATTAAGTGTAGGCATAAATCATTGCGGGACTGAGCCTGGAGTGCAGCGTGGTGAATAGTTTCTCTTCAGGAAAGCATTTATTTCCTGAAGGCACTGTTTCAGTTTAAAGTTTTCACATATTTCGGTCATACTGAGTCAGTTGGGAAGCAGAATTGAAGGACAACTAGAAATGTCCAAAATACACATTACTAAACAATATTTTCAAACTGGGGTCATAGAACCACAAAGGAACTCAGATGCCACAACTATGTCTCAAAAAGAAATGTCGAAGAAATTTGTACTTTTTGTATCTCAGCTCAAATGACCAGAGCAATCATCTGGGTAGAAGAATGGAGTTTGAATTTCCTCTTTGCTTGAAAGTATGAATGTGAATTTAAGTTTCCAACACCTTGAGGAAATTGTATCTTAAGCAATGGACTGTGGAACCTGGAAAGGTTGCATAAGGCTAGGTTTGCGAATTCAGTCCTCTTCTGATTTTAGTGCCCACTTATAAATGTGAAATATATGTTGAAAGTTACTAATTAAAAAAGGAAAAAAAAAAAGGAAGAAATATAGGGGGAAAAAAATTAAAAAGTTAAAAAGAGAGGAATAAAGCTCCATATTGCTAGAGTGTTTAAAAGCAAGGTCATGGCACTTAGTCCTATCTTGGTCTATGACAGGAGCAAACAATAAGAAACTATTCCCAAAGATCTGGCTGTGACAGTGGTGACTCCCAAGCAGTACTTTAAGGTACTCTCAGAGTCTCAATGTTAAATATTTATCATAGTCCTATAAAACTTTATATTCATTGTGCTGCTTGCTTGTTTTACCTGGCCCTCAAGGAACAGAGGGAATTCTATATTTGCTTCCCCTTTCAAACACATCAAACCTTTTTTATTCATAATACCCCTATTAAGCCATAAATCTCCCCAGTTTTCCATAGATTGTCACTAAGTCATATCGGTGCCAGGGCAGAAACCCCAGCTGAGTCTCACTGGTGTCAGTCAGAAAAGGGATGGAAAAAATTTACCAAACCCCAGAATTCTTATAATTACTGGTGTTAGCAAGACAACCCTTAGTCATGTTGCTCATGTTGAATTGCAACTTCCCTTTTCTGCATTTGCATGTTGATTGTCAATGCTTCTTACCTGTATAGTGTCATGCATATTGCCAGCATGACACAAATAAATGAGCTAATGAATAAATAATGGCAATCAATAGAAACAAACACAGGATTGACTGACCTCCTCATTGTTCTCACTGAATGAGATGCCAAAAGTAATCAAGCAGCATAAATTATAAAATATAAGTTCAGCATTAGATAGTCATTGTTTCAATGTTTTAAGGAAACTGTGGTGTGAATAAGGCAATGTATTGCCTATAAAACATTTACACAGGTTTGTTTTGCCTTCAGAAAATGTCTATTTCATCTCTCCCTGAAGTTAAAAATATGTTTCCTGGTGTAGAATGGCTTCCAAAATCTTTCAAAATGGTTTCTAGAAAACAGAAAGTGTTTGCCTTTTTTTTTTTTTTTTTTAAATCATAGTGAAATTTTCCCCTGTAAGGGGCTGGTCACAGAAAACCATTTTTTATCCATTTTGCCAAGGACCTGAGGACTTAAAACACTTATGTTTGTCAACTGACACTTTCTGCTAGCAGTGAATAGTGAAATTCTCCTATGGAAGTAGTTATTCTTGAAATAACATTGAAATAACAGCTTTCAACAGATGCACTACTTCTTCTACTCTGTGCTTTTAAGCATTCCCACTCCTCTTGAATCTTTATATCTCCCCTTCCTTTTGTCCCTTTCATATAAATACACAGAGAAGCCCTGTTTTCGTTTGCAATGCTTGCCACAAAGCAGCTCTAACTCTGTGACACTGCTACTCCTCAGTTCCTTTATCTTCTTCCTATCACTAATGACCCATTGGTCCCATATTTACATGCAAGGAGAAATCACACTGAGAGCCACAAGAGCAATGGAAGATTTTTTGCAGCATCCAGCACAAAGGAACCATGACGCCCTGACTTACCATGACACAGATAAATTTAAAAAACACAACAAACAAACAAACAAACTTTAAAAAACCCCCAATCCAATCAATAAACAATTAAAAAACGAAGCCAAAAAAAAAAAATCTCCAAGCACAAAGAACTGTTATGAGCAAGGTGCCTTGTACCTCCTCTTCACCACTGGGTGCCAAATTGTGTTTTATTAGCCAAAGAAGACTGCAGTAGACAAAACCCAAAAGATTACAAAGGCCTGCGTTGTAGCCATGTTCTGTAGTGCCATATGGTAATTTACAATCTGTGTATATTGAGATAATACCATGGGGCATTTTTCTCCAGTAGAATGCATATCTATTGTTAAGTAACTGATGACAAAGGCTGGCACATTATTAAAGGCTGGACTGAGTTCAGAATTTAATATTCTCCTTGCATTTCAAGCAATTTTCAATGTCCACAACTGTCATCCAACATTGTTTCCAAGTCGCAATTCAGTGGGAGAAAAATAGCGATCCATGTAGGGCTTCACAGTGACACATCTGTTATGTTATTTATCTTAAGTGTGAGGACAGGAATGAACCAACTTCCAGCCTCATGAATCAGAATGGAACATAATAGAAATTAAAGGGAGAAGAGAAAGGGACAGCATCTTTGTGTGAATGTAGGTTAATGGAATATCATGTGAAACTGCTTTTGCCAGAATTACTCTCTCTGATTGCTTCCAAGTCTACTTATCATGATGTAAATCAGAAGGAGTTTCATTAAGTGAATTGACTCGCTTTGGCCCAAACAGCTGTAAAAGTGATCTAAATGAGGCACAGTATCACTGCGAAGGGTCAGTTGTCTGAAGCCTTTCCATGATTAAAACGGTGGGACAAGCACTCTAACCTTTCGGACCTGGAATAGGTTTGTCTTCCAAGGCAGCTGCCCAACACTGTATTTTTAAAAAACATTTCCTGCTTTACACTTCTGTATTTTGGGCCTTGCCCTTCCCACCCCTTGCCAGCAGTCCCCCCCCACAATTTCATGGAACTTCCAAACATTTCCTGTGGAGAAAAAAACCCAAACTTTCTGAACTCTATTTTGCTTCGGGGCATCTAATCTTGAAAGTTATGTGTGCTGTTAAAAATTGGCTTTCAAATCATGGAACCAGGCCTTTAGGGATACTTTCTTTCTCTCTCTCTTTTTTTT
>VZRL01006360.1:419081-441440 GCA_013397895.1 Origma solitaria
GGAAGGAAGGAAGGAAGGAATGGTGCGGAAGGAAGGAAGGAAGGAATGGTGCAGAAGGAAGGAAGGAATGGTGCGGAAGGAAGGAAGGAAAGAAGGAAGGAAGGAAGGAAGGACTGAGAGGAATATTTGTGGCATTGTTCTATAAGAAGCTGTGGACTTCCATTGAAGGGCTATCGATTATGACTAAGAACATAAGATGGAGAAAATGAGTCTGAGGAAATAAAAGCAGAAGTGGAAGTAATGGAAGCATATATCACAAAAGTATATGCTGATAGTTGATAGATGAATTGATTGGCTTGACAGCATTGAAGGCAACAACTGTAATCCATGAGGATTAGTAGACCACACTCGCTAATGTAATGATTCTGTAGTGGTTTTCCTCTGACCACAAATCCAAAAGAGTTCTGGAAGCACATGGTGAATGATCTCCGCAACTGCACTAAAGAATAAAACATATTAAGTTTGTCTCATACAGCAGCCCAAGTTGCCTGTGACCAGCTCATTTGAATTGCTGGGGCTAACTGAGTTCATGAATGGTTTGTGTGTTTATTCAAATGAGTTTTTAACTCCAAGAGTAGCCTTCCCTGCAGAGCTGTCTGAATGGTGGTCATCAATACTTTGTGTAGGTATTTTTATTCTTAGAAATTGTTTGCAACCTGGTATTGATTTTTGAAAATTGATTTATTTATACACATTCACTAAGCAGCTTTGACCGAGAGTTTCTGGAGTGTGAGGCACTCATGAATGGCACCTACTCACTACAAAATGTACATTATGTGTCGTGTTTTACTTCAATCATAGGATACTGTCCCCAGACTGGTCAGTTTAAATGCAATTAGTGACTGGATGGTTGAAGAATAAAGACCCATTTTGAATCATGAATGACATATAAATATTCAGAAAAGCTTCTTTTGGGGAGCACAAGGGACCTGAAAACAGACTCAGAACAGACTGCGGTCATTCACACACTCATGAATAATGTTACGAGACCTCAGAGGAGCAGAGGAGTATATCCACATACTAATATGTGCCTAACCTCATTTTGTTATTCCAAGGGCTCTAATCTAACTCAGAGGGAGATCATTTACATGAAAGAGTCATTAGATAAAGCACATAAACAGCCTTTGAAAGAGAGATGAACACACAGATCTACCTCCTTTCCAAAGCAGGCATCTGACATGGTAGATTTGAGAGCTCTACACTCAATTGATATCTCTTTCAGACTCCAAAAAAAAAAAAAAAAACCTTGAATCATTTTCACATCAGCTTCACCATTTCCACCAAAAAAGAGTGCTAAATTTAATGTAGTGTAATCTTGTGTCTACTGAGCTCCCTGTAGGAGCCACAAGGTCTGTTTTGAATCTGTTAAAGTAAACATGAACTCAGACCTAGACTTCACATGGAGCCCTGTTCCCCAACAAGTGACTGCTAGCTTCATTTATAAAGGATGTGCAATATCAGTAGCTTTTCTTCCTTCACATACCTTATAAAGAAAGAAAGGACTCTTGTGTTATAAAACATTACTGTATTTTAGAACATCTGCAGAAAAAGAAAATTAGATACCGGGAAGACTGTGGGGTTTTCTTCCTAAAGAAGTCATTGACGGAGTTCATGGTTATTCAATATTAGCTGGCAGTTCAGATAATATTTTCAGAGTTGAAATTTTGATTCTGTTCTGAGGAAAGGTACAACTCAGTATGATTGAGCAGGTTCTATCAAAACAAAGTGATGCAGTCAGGGATACAGTCAGCATTCAGCTGACTGCAAATGATGTCTCTGTCTAGATATCTGAAAAATGGCAGTGTAGAGAAGCAAATCCATAAAAATCAGAGTCTTACCCAGGAGAGGCAATTGAGATCCATAATATACAGTCATCTGCTGAGTCATTTCCAAAGCTTTTCTTTTTCTCACCAGAGGCAATTGGGTTAAATGGTAACCTTCTTATCAAATTGTGAAATATTAATTAAAAAAAAAAAAAGAAAAAACGCAAAAAAACCACCAAAAAACAACCAACAAACCCAACCCACATGACAGCACTTTTGGGGCCAAACTTCCCAAGGGTTGTGATGATAAGATTATGATAAGGATATCTAGAAAAGAAATAATCTAAACTAATGAGATTAAACAGAGTGAGATCATCCATTGATGAATTTATCCCACGACCAAGAACAATGTAATGGGATTAATGACAAGGATTTTTGGTGATAATAAGATGTGGGCTGATGCCTGAGAGAAAGTTCGGTGGTTGCCACAACTGCAGCGAGTCCCATGTGTAAAGACAACACAGCAAAGCTTAATTGGCAAATTGCCTTGTGGTGAAGAGATGCCTTCGCTATCATTTTATGGGAAAGCTGTGCAGAACTTAACAGAAAACTGCAACCTTTCTTTCAGTATTATTTCTTCTTTCTGACTGGCTTGTGTAAATGAAACAGAAACTCTGTACCCACGGCAAAGCTTTTTATAAAGCTGAAGCATTTTCCCCACTCATGTGCTACTGAAAAAAAGACAGATTTTTATTTGTACAGACTCCTTTACCCTTGCTTGGTGAGACCGACATGGACTTCATCACCTGGGAACGTTTCCAGGAGAAACTCCCTGGGGAACACATAAAGGCTGTGTGACACAGGGAGGTCCCCTATGAGCAGGACTACGCTGGTCTCAGGGTACCATCCCTCTCACCTCGACATGAGCTGATCACCCCAGGTCCTCTCTGTGGTTGGTGAAGAGAAATAGGGTGTGCTGTAGAAGCTCATTTCACCAACATCAGATGTTTGATTTGGGATGGTATCATTTGCCTTTGAAAACATCCATCTTTTTGACCACAGAGTGAAGAATCCAGGTGTGATTTTTCAGGTGACAATGAAAGGCTGTTTTGTGACTTGCTTCTTTTTCTCCAATATGCTAGGTAAACTCGATCAATGTGATTAGTACTGTTAGTGCAAGATATTACTAAAAAATACCCCAAAACCCTAGGTTTCTGATTGCAAAATCTGTGAAATGAGACAATCTCACAAAAGCTCCTTGTTTGATTAAAAGAAAGACACCATTTGGCTCCAGAAAAAGAACAGCTGAGAAAAAAAGATAGCATAACACTAACAAAGCCCTAAAAATATTGGATAGCTGAACTCAGAGAGACCCTGTAACTTAATGATCCTATTTTATTCATGGGGAAACACAGATGTCAAAAGATGACATGGTGAGCACAGTGAAATTATTGGTAATAACCTTTAGGAAGTTCTTCTACAGGGACTCATCAGCTAGAAGAGCATCAACATATAAAATATAACTATGTCCACTCCGAAGCAGGATGGGGGACTCCTAAAACACTCTGTTTTAATGGAATCCATTGAACAGAAAGACACAGTAGCAAGTGGCAATCAGAGAGTGCATACAGCTACATGGACAGCAAAAGAAAAAAAAATCTTGGCATGTATGTGCTTTGAAATTTTCCACGTAGCTACGTTTTCATAAAGAGAGGCCACACAGACTCTGTTGAACCCAAATGATGTGTCTGAAACAGCTCATGCACAGAGAGCTTTCAGGGAATGTGTTTTACTCTTTTCAATATTATATTTATGTTTATGTTCCTTATATGTACTTACTACTCCACATCTTTTTTTATTGTCTTTGCTTGATTTAGACAAAACCCAGTTCTTCAAATAATTAACATTTTTAAAACTCAGAAATCCTATATATGTACTAGCTTGCATCTGAATTTCAGCCTAATCATATCTAGAATAATCTTATTAATAATCCTAAAGTATTTGCTAACTCTATCATCCATTAACTTTTTATGGTATGTAAACACTTCATGTTTTACTGACATATTCAGAAAACACGTACAGAGGGACTAACTAGGTATGGGAGCAAGGGAGATATCCTTAATTTGAAATTTCCTGTTATTGTAAATTATACCTGCTCTGCATCTTTATGGCTGCCTTCCATCCTGAAATGCTACTACATTACTTTTTTGTTGGCTTATGCACCTTGAATGTTGTAAAAGCTACCTTAGGTCAATAAAATAATACAATGGCATTGTGTCAATCTGCACAACAGGGGAATTTCTATTGAGCAAACAAGCTAAAACACAACTTCATCATGTTGTGATTAATTGAAGATATTAATCAGAAAATGAAAAGTTAGGTGTTTTTTTTTTTTTCTCCAGTCTTCGTTATTACCAGTAGCTTAATTTATAGAGGAGTTGCTTTGATGTTGTCTGTAGTCATGTAAAGAGGCTGCCCGTGCAAGAAGTGAGACTGGCTCGTGCTGTTTCCATGAACATGGGTTACCTGTGATTATCCTAAATGCACAACCACTGAACAGATACTGCCACAAAGTAAGTCCTTTTATTTACGAGAAAACATAGGTAAAAAGGGGGGGGGGGGGGGGGTTTGTTTGCTTTTGTTTGTTTGTTTGTTTGTTTGTTGCAGGATTGATTTAGTTTTTGTTTTTGTCTTTTGGTTGGTTGTTCTTCTTTTCCCCACAGGGAAGAGTGTGACAACAGGGAAAACCTGAAGTCATCCCTCCCCAACACGATGTAGGTGAATTAACTCAGGGACCTGTTGGCCCAGAGCTACACAACTTTAACAGTCTTGGCTGTTTTTTTATTCTCTGCATTTGCGTAACCACATCATGAACCCAGTCTAGATTACATCTGACTTCTCAAGCAAATAACTCACAGAGAGCTGTGCTGATTTCAGCCCCTATTGTAAGTTTGGATTTGAAGGAAGAATTTTACAGGGAAGGTAAAATTTTGAAAATAAATTCCCCACAGGACCATCAGAATGGATCAAAAGTTGAGCAGAGAGGAAGCCATCATGTCAGTGATAGGAATATCAAAGGGTAGAGACTGGAAAATTTCAAGGCCAGCATGGGTATTTTTTTTCTTTTCTACTGGATTTTTTTATATGTCTGGGAATAAAATATTTTCTCCAAGAATCCAGAATCCAATTTACCATTTTGGTAAATATGGTAATTTGATTTTAAGCTCATCTTACACACAGCAGATAAATAAGCAATCATAAACTATGTCACCATAAATAAGAGCATTATTGAGCTCAGGCAATGAAAACCAATCAATAGATGACACTCATCCCCAGTGAAAGCAACTGCTAATGCTCTGTGGTTCCTGATGGATACTCTGTCATTGTGTTCTAAAACCACAAGGAATTCCCTGTGTCATCAGCAGTGACCACTTGATTGCTGGTGAATTAGGAAATTAGGAGGGCTAAGGATGCATCTGAATTCCAGGGCCTCATTCATTTAGCCTATTTTCCAATGAAGGTGACCACCTGGTTTTCTTGTGGGTTTGGACAGGTTCAGAGAAAGAGAATTGGGGCTTTCCTTCAGTTTCAACTTATGCATGATACCAGAGAATGGTGGGGTTTGTTCTTCCAACCACAAAAAGGAAATTAAGAGCTCATTACCAGTGGGGGAAAAAAATAAGTAATTATTCAGCTGATTAGCAGTCACATATTTATGTCTGTTCCTCTGGTTGTTTCAGTCAAAAATTGAAAGCCCAAGGAAAAATTCTCTAATTTTTCCAGAAGTGTTATACTTCTTAGCATTTCCTAGATTGAATATAGCCCTTTTTTAAAAGAGTAAATGTTTCTATTTCAAAGTAGCTCTATTCATTTTTCATGAGACAAGCTTTTTGAACATGAAGGGTTCCAACTTGAAATGAATAATTTTATCTATATTTAAAAAAGCTATTTCATTCAGCTTGAAAACCCATATTACATCCCCCCCCAAAAAAAACCCCTCATCCCCAGTATTTTTTATAGAGTGAAATATTTTTAATGAATAAGAAGTTTCAGCAAACTGAAAAATATATATGATAATTGTGCATTTCTATGATTTTTCCCATGAAGAATGCTATGCTGACTACTATCAGATGCATTAAATCAGGCTCATTTACTCCAAAAGTGATCAAACTTCATTTAAACAATGCAATTCCTTTTGAAAGTATTACAGGGGAGAAGAACAACAAATTCAAACCATTCATTTCTCTCTTGCTTAATGAATTATTGATTTGTGCTTCCCTTTTGAATGATAGTGCTCTGATGTGATAAACATTGATTTGAATCTTTCTACAAATATTGTATATCATCAGCATGTTATGGCAACAGAATAATACATACTCAAATAGAGCTGAAGAGATGGAATGCCCTGAAAAAACCCACCGTGAGGTGCCACAGCTGTGTGCATGTGTGTGTGAGGGTGCACAGGGTGTAAAACAGCAACTGGAAATGACAGTAATAAATAAATAAATGAAAAAGAAAGAAAGAAATAATATTTAAATAAGTGAAATCCGGCAGTGAGGGGAAGGGTGGTGGTATGATGCAGAATTACAGAAAATTTACATTCGGGTTAACACTGAACCTTGGAAATGAAAAATAATTACTTTATACTACTAGTAATTCTTCTAACTTGAAATGTCCTGCAATCACGAGTGCAGAGCTGTCACAGGTTTAAAGGGAGAGCTCTCTCACATCCTGCTTGTGTTCAGCAGTTTAGCTCTGTGCACAGCTATTCACAGCAACGGGAACTACACAGCCAAAAGACAAAAGAAAAGTGCTGAGAGCGGTAAACACAGAGATAATCCTGTCCACCAAACAATTTTGCATTTCCTTTATGCACCATTTATTTCAGACAAAAAAGCTGCTGAGAGATTTACGTCAAAGTGATTTCCACAGCTCAGCTGCTCAAGTCTGGGGAGATGATTGAAGCGCTGAGCTACACTTTCCTGGGGACCATTGCATCCCCTGTCCTGCCATGCCTAGCAGGGAGAGACCTCGTGTGCTCTTTCTCGGTTAATTTCTAGCACCAACTGGGCTGCTTTTGGCAGCCTGGATGAGGGGAAAGATCCCGTGGCTACTGAGAGATGAAGGCACAAATCTCTTTCTGTTTTTCCTTGGGCAGCAGTGGAACCCCAGCGCTGGTCACACCCGAAGTGGGCAGGCTGGGGAGATGTTCCACCATCCTCCCTCTGAGCTCTCTGCAATGCAGGGAACACCCCTCTCACATCTGTGGGGCAGATAGCTGTGCTTGGGGCACACAAAGGGCCAAACTACTCAGATCTTTCACAACAAAACGCAAAACATCCATATTTCAAGGGAAAGCATTCATGCAAAAGCCCTCAAATGAGTATGGCTGCGCTGAGACAAGGAGTGTTTGTGCTATCATGCACTTTCACAGTGAATTAGTCTTGCAACTAATGGTCTATAACTATTACCCACCAGGGCAGCATTGAGATTTTGCCTACAAGGCTACAAAGGGTGAGGTCTAAATCAGCATTCAGGGACTAACAGGATCCAAACATGCAATCTCATCTCAACAGATTGCAAAGTGGGGCCGGGGAGACATGGATGCTGAGCTCCTTCTCTCTCTCACATCACAAGTATCACACCCAGCTTGGGCACTGTCCTTTATCCTGCTGTATGACAACAGCAGGATATGACTCCTTAGGATAGGAAACAATCTGCCTTTCCTGTGACCGCTCTCAAAGGCAACATGGGCAATTTTGTTATAAAACCCTGGCTCAGTGATGTACCTGTGGGTAGAAACTATGATAAAGTAGCTCAGGCTAGGCAAGATGTGCAAATAAACATATTGAAATACATTTATAAACAATATATATGACTTTTTTCCCTAAACACGTTTTTTTTGTGCATGATTCTGCTATTTTAAAGTGCCTCTTAGTGTCATCAATAGAATAAGAATCCCCTGAAAATTATTACATGACACTGCTTCCCAGGAGCAGGTGGCTAAGTCAAAGTTGAAACTTTCGCTTCTTCTAGTCTCAACAGAATCAGGCATCTTATTTCTCTCACTCAATAAAAATTAGTTCTCCATTCCCAGAAAATGTTTCTAGTATTAATTTAGAGAATGCTATACCTTTTCGTGGTTGTCAGTAAAAAACCCCAAACGGTCCATTTAAAACCTATTAGCAAGCATAAGAGGGCTAAAGAAGGCATAATTAATGTATTTTTTTTTTCTCTTTCCACATATTTAACAGTGTTTTGGAACACGATCTATAACATACACAGCTCTGATTATAAGGAGTTAGATCAACATCCTGCCCCAATGCTCTTACATATGGAGTGGGAAAACGAAACTTGAACCTTCAGTTTACAAGTAGCTGGGGAAAAAAAATAGATCACAGGGTTGGAAACTTGCAATTATTATGGCATTTGCATTATGACAAATTTAAAACTGGTATTCTAGGTTGCAGACAGTGCTATTAAGCTGGTATGCTACGCTGTGTATTGCAAGCTCATTTAAAATGTACTCTTCCACGACATGATGAGAACACAAATTATAATTAGGAAAGTAACCCAAGCAGAAAATTAGTCTGGAAGACTAGTCTGAATGTGCTCCTGCAGACAAAGCCATCCTGTGTCCTAACTTTACTGTCTCGGGGTAGGGAGAGATTGATGCAGAAGATAAAGACAGATATGGCTTTCCAGGAGGGGGAAAGAAATAAAAGGCTTTGCAAGTATGATCCATGGTGTTTCAGTTGTGCAAACACACACAAAGAAAAGCCCCAGCAGATCCCATCTTTGCAGAGTTACTCACAGCACAGGCTGCCACAGCTGCGTTGTACAGGTCTGTACCTGGGGTTTTGTTCCCATGGTCCTATTCATAGGCAAAACCTCACATTTATCAGCACAGATAAGGTCTGCTGACCCCATCCTGAACCCAGAGCCTACTTGAACAAGTAAATGTACCCAACATTTGTAACCAACAGAGGGTTAGTTGTAAAGCTAATGATCTGAGAAAAAAACATGGTTACAAATTTCTTTATGATACAAAAGGACACATGAAAACCCCCAAAAACAAAAAAAAAGTGAAAATGTCAAGATTCTTGCTACTGCTAAGTCATAAACCATATAAATGATTTTGAAAAACTTATAAGCAAACAAGATACATATCTGAAAAATTCACATTTGAGGTTTTCTTTTCTGGAAATGTTTTGTGGGGTTTAGAAGCCAAAGGGTTCTCTACAAATCAGTTGGTACTTCTGTACTTTTTCTAGACAGACTGGAACAAATCCACTGTTTGGAAAATTATACCTACCTTTCAAGTGTCTCTTCTTGTGGAAAAGGAATCTGTATACACACACTGGTTACATTGCACTCAAATGAAAAAGTCATAATTTTCTATTAAAACTTACTTGCATAAAAGTAAACCTTTTAAACCTTTGTTAAACCTTTCCTTGTATTTTTTGAGAGAGTGAATTTTCTTGAGGTAACTTGCTACTTCATTTTAAAGGCACCCATGACTTCCCTGTATGTTACAGGACTCAGCAGATTTATCCTCATTTAGAAAAAGACCAAAAGGAAAGCAAAAAAATCTACTGCAGAAAGGAGCCAGATTAACAGGTGCCAGGAAAAAAAAATTACGAACTAAACAAAGCAAGAGGAACAGAAGATCTAAGTGAGAGCAAAAAATTTGTTAGGGAAGAGTTGCCCTCCTGCTTTTTGTGGGACAGAAATAACTTGATACTTAGACCAGATTTTAAAGACAGCAAAATATTTTCAACCCAACCCAGGCTTAGATCCAAATCCGTAACCTTGGCTCTGCAAAAACCCAGATCATCTACAGCAGCTCCTGCTGGTCACTGGGGCTCTGCCACGTTTATGTAATCAGTATATTTTATTTCATCTCACACTCACCAGTCAGTCAGAGCCTCTCACTTCAATGCTGGAATGGTGTGGAGATTCAGTCTCTGGTTGCTGACAATGATAAGAAATCCAAACCAGGGAAAAGCTCCAGAAGGAGTTTCTTGGACCTGAATGAAAGAGCAGATTTATTAGGGTTAGTTTTTCCTATCTTTTAAAGTCTGTGGCGAATTTAAGTTTACTTATTTCACATTATTTCGTATGTAAATTTTGAAAAATTTTGCTCTGCATCCCACGTGTCTGACAGCTTAGGAAAAAGAAATGATGATTTCACATACAATGCATGGTTTGAGACAGGGTGTATATGAGTTTAGTGTGCATTTGAATCCACTCCTGGTCAGAATATTTCCCAGGAGCAATATTTAATACAGGCTTCAATAATGTGTTTCTGTTCATTTGGAGGTGATTTAAAACCATGCCTGGAGTAAGCACATGTTTATTAACTGTTGTTTGGGGCACTGGTATTTCCTGAATTTGGCTGTAGAAGAAACCAGAATTTTTCAAAACCAAAAGCAAAACTCAAAGTAATATTTATTTCATTTGAAAATCAAATAAACATGCTTGAGGTCAAAGCTCCGTCTTTAAACTTCATCACTGGGGTATGTGTTGCGAATTTGCAGTGCCTATTTGGAAAACTTTTAGTCATAGTTTTTTTTTTTCTGTTATTCAAAATGTGGAAAACATTTATAGAAGAAGAGCATCTCTATAAAGAAAAAATTGGGACAGGAACACAAATTCATATTTATTGCTTGTCAGAGACCTCATGCAGGATTTAGTTTTAATGAAAAGGAAGAAATACATAATCACCGAAAACAAAACCAGCAGTGATGATGTAGAAATCTGGGCAACTTAAGATTTAATTGTTTATTACTGATTCCTGAATTTTTGCTCTTCCTCTATATATTTTCAAGGAATCTACTTATGGAAAGTAGCTATGCATTATGAGCTAATTAAATTTCAAAACTCTGGTTTGGTGACACAGGATATTTAACACTTTCCCAAACTGTGACAAAATTTATATTCATGGATATCTTTTCAGGAAACTAATTCCAAATTTAAAAATACTGACTCATAGGCTTCTCTAGATGTGTGACAAATTTCCTATAGAACATGCCTAAGATAACAAGAATAAAGGTGCTGGATTAAAAAAAATATTTTGAGAAATAAAAACACACCAGGCAACATATTAATTTGCTCATGTCAAGCTGCTCTGATCATCCTGCAACCTCCTTGGGTATGGTTTCCAACCAAAGTGTGTCTTGGTTTGTACAGATTTACTGACCTGGAGCTCCAAAAGTCCAATTTAGACATCCCTCAGCTGAGGATACACACGCTAGGATGTAGTCAGCAGGAGAAAAACTTCATTTTTAAGATTTTATTATTGAACCAGGCAACATCATTTTGTAAAAGTTATTGGAGCTCCCTGAGTCCAAGAAGCAGGATACACATTCCTCATGAAAAGGATTTTACATCTAGGCAGCATTAGAGTACCTTCTGCTTGTCATATTGACCTGGATTCAGGGGATACCACAGTATCTGATTTTATTATGAAACAAAACCCCAAATAAAACTCAGATAAAAATACTTTAAGTACTTTTAGTAATCAGAATAGTTGAAAGTAAAAAACGTGAAATATTTATAGAGAAGCTCTTACAGTTGTGCTTGCAGAGAGCAAGGCAGAACCAAACTTGTTTTTGCCAAAAACTGCATATCATCTGAACTTCTTTGCAGGATTTTAGAAATTAGTGGGTCACTCAGTAGCTTTCTGAAAGCTTGAGAAATCATACTACAACATCTTCTGGCAAATTTTCTCTCACTTGGTTAGGTTGAAGAAATTAGAAATTCTTCATTCCTGGGCTCCTCAGCACCTCCTCCTTTCAACCCTCCTACAGATTAAAAATGGTATGACACAGCAAGACTGGCAAGGAGAAAGAATATGCAAGAAACACATCTTAGAGCCTCAGGATTTCAAACTCCTAAAGGCAGAGATGAAAGCTGCAGACTCTCGTGCAGTTGTGCCACGAGGAGGTGTAGCCCCAAAATTATGTGTAATACCCAACTGAAAAACCATCCCTTCAATCTGAAACTCCCAGGCTGCTCCCCTCTGCCTCCCCCTCGCTGCCCAACTCCTCCAGTTTTAATTAATGACATTATTATGTACCTCCACTGCAATCTAAGACCTCACTCAGGCACTGTGCAGGAGCACTTGGAAGGAGCCCTCCAGACAAAGAAGAGCTGTGATTGCTCTTTTCATGTTAAGCCTACTTTAAAAAATATGTGGATATACAGAAAGGCTATTGCAGACTGAAGTGAAATCTGTACTCGCCTTAATGGCCTTCAGCAGCTGACACAGGTTGAAGAAGAGTAAGCACAAATAATCAGATTCATTTCTGCCTTTAGAATACACCCTTTCCTATCCAACCTCTAAATACAGACCCTCCCTCCTCCTGCTTTGTCCATGAGGAAAATTCAGTAGTCACAGTGAGATACCAGTGGCCAAAACCATGTATCTGGATATAATTTAATTGTGTTGCCCTTAATAATTTGCTTTGCCCCAAATGATTTGTTTTAATTTTCAATTACATCTGGTCTGGTCAGGCAGTTGGACTAGATGATCACTGTAGGTCCCTTGCAACTAAAATATCCTATCCTATCCTATCCTATCCTATCCTGTCCTGTCCTGTCCTATCCTATCCATTGTCAGCCCCAGGCTCAGATCAGTCCCTTATCAAATCTTCCCCTCTTCCTCTGGAGCTCCTTGTCTCAGAGGGCAGCTCTGGGAGTGCAGCTTTAAGAGCATTGTGAGGGAGGGGATGAGGTGCCCCAGCCTGATCTGAGAGGTTTTCCTGACATCCATCTGATGTTGCCCCTTATCTCCATCTCCTTTACTGACATATGGATCCTGCTGCATCATTTCTGTCCCTGACCGCTATCAGCAGTCTTCGATTTACTGATTGCCTTATCTCTGCCACAGCCTCATTTACTCAATACACCCTGCAAGTTTTCAACCTCTGCTGGTCCCACAAGGGTTTCTCGAGATGGTGTGTGTCAATAAAATGTCCAGGTGTGGCTGAGACATCCCAAAGATACAGGAAAAGATTAGTTCTCTGGCCTGTGACACAATGTTGTATCAAGCTGCATTGCTCACAGGTAAATTCCCTTTTGCTTTACTGCACAGAAACCTCTGACTGGTTATAGCTAACCCATTTTTCTCCAAAGGAAAGGATGGGAAGCATGTCTGTAAATGGTTTTACTCTGTTTGTTCCCCAGTCATCATTGTTAATCAGACACTTTTAACTGAAAAAGACCTAAAGCATCACCACTGTGGCCATAACAGCAGAGAGGGGTGGTAGGGGAATGTATTGCATGACTCATGACTGGATTATCACAGATCAATGCAAACGGAATGACCAAACACTTTCTTTCAGTCTCTTTTACTTCCTGCCTTTTTTTTATTATTATTATTTATTTATTTATCTCTTTATTCATTTGATGTTACCTCAGTGTTCAGGTGCAAGAGACAAATCAATAAAAGATCCATACTGAAATGAAAAATGGGAGAGTGAGGAGTGAAAAGAAAAGGGAGAAACATTTCTAATGCTGGTTTGTAAAACATTGGTTTCCAACGTGTTGTAAATCCCCTGGTGTCCCTTTAAGAGCATTCTTAGTTTATAAAAGCTAACAGCATTAAAAATACAGTAATTAACATGTTCATAATGTAAATGCTAATAATTTAACATGTCAAGCATCCTCATCCCCTACTGAATCAATATGAATTATTAAAACCGACTCTTTAAGACCTTTAAAATCAACTCTCAAAGCATGCACTAACAATTACACCGTTGGCATACAGGAGCACCAAGTTACAAATTCATGCGTAAGACTGTCTGACACACTCGTTCTCTTCGACGAAAAAAACAAAAGCCAAAAGAGCCTCCCCTCAAAATCTTATGTTTGGAACTGCATAATCTGCATGCATAAGTGAAATGTTGGGGTTTTTTCTCAGAGATTTTCTAAATTTATTAGACATAAACCTTATTGAGAGGTTATAGAGTAATTTTTTTTCCATTACAAAGTTATGTGATAATCCAAAATGTTCTTAAAGCAATAAGGATATGAAGATAATAAAAGATTAGTCTAATAAAGCAAAAATTAAAGTTCCTGGGTTTAGGTCAGTTCCTCTCAAGGTTGTTGATCATGAAGAAGACATTTAGAAATAGATTTTAAATATTATAAATAAAGACTAGCTCTTAAAGATTATTCCCATGTTTACGCAGGAAAGGCAAGAAAAAGTTTTGGTTTTTTTTTCCAAACATCTGCAAAATAGAGACAGAATTATTAGATGGATATATCTTACCTCACAGCCTGCTCAAGACACTTTGGGAAAGGCTCACAAAGTCTCCCCTGTGTTTATATATGGAGAGACGGCCAAATGCCTCCAGGACATGGCTGTTTCCTGGTCAACTCATTGAAAGAAGATGGCAGATATGACCTTTTTTTTTTTACTTTTAACAGATACAAAATAAAGTATTTCGCAATTGAGCACAAAACCCATCGCATCAACTGTGGCTTTCAAATACTTATCCTATCAAATTTTGCAACGCTCACATTAACATCTTGTTCCACTTGAAGAATCAGATAATGGACTGGAGGCCAATAGGCCAGAGGTTGTTCTTCCTTTGGGAGAATGTTCTGTGCCCGGGAAGTTCCCTGAGAGGTATTTTTCACAATGCTGGGGTACCCCACTAGAGCTAGACCAGAGTTTAGCCCCCTTTGGACCAGAGCTCAGCCCCCCTGCACTCCATGTGCCTGGATTGACTCAGCCCAGCTGGGAATCCAGCCCTTGTTTCCTATATCTTGATCCACCTGGTCACAGCGGAAGCTCTACCTGGGCAGTGCTGACTCCTTTCTTCATTGTGAAAAAGGAGGAAACTAATTTCAGAGGTTAAAATTTTACAAAGTTTGTGTACTCAGGAATAGTTTGTGAGGGGTTATATGTCTGATAGGAGATAAGAACTCAAATACCTTGCTTTTCTAGCATGAGAAAGAGGTCTTAACCTCCTACCACCCCTCTCCAAAACAAAATAAAAAACAAAATGACTAAATGACTCAGAAAAGTTCAGTACATTTCCTCATATACTTTGAGATTAGCGCAAATTACAGGCAAACAGGAGATGGAGTATTCCAGATCTGGGTCAGCTGCAGTTAGGGAGGCTTTTCATGCCTGTTGAAAGGAGAAGAATTTTATATTGAGGGACATGTCTTGCTTCCAGTCCCTTGTATATAGGAAAAACATTTCATAATAGGGTGCAGAACAAGACCGAGAGACATGAGCACAGTGCCACACTTTGTGATCTCTTAAACCATTCCAGTTACATTTCAATTATTTTTGAGAACTCTGAAGCATCATTATGGCAAGACCCTCTCTGAATTCCTATTTCAGTTTCCCAGTTTGTTAAAGCTACACAGTAATCAGCTCAATGGGAGCACTTGATGCTCCAATAGCTGTTTCTGGAGATAAATACAAGACAAGCTTCAAAGCTCTGCAAAAGATGGGAAAGCTGAAACAAAACTCTTTCTATCTTTCCCTAGTTTATCTTCTCATTACCTGAATGTGAGGTACCTCTTTTTTCCCTTTTTTCCCCTTTTTTCCTTTTTTCAGAATTTATATACCTTCAACTAATGTTCCCAAACTTAGAGATACAGAGTCAAAAGCTTCACATAAATGTGAACAGAACTGCAGAAATGCAAAAAAAAAACCAACCAAAAAAACCAAAAAAACCCCCAAAACCCAAAAAACTTAGAATGCCATCAACTTTTACAGGATATAATTTCTTTTGCTTTTTTACAACACAGTGTGCATAAAGAGCAAGGATTAGGGTACAAATTTACTTAAACAGTCAGGGAAAACACATAAAAGGAAGAAACCAAACACCAGGAGGAAAACTTGGGAACAAATATGAACCTTCTTGGCCTTGAGCAGTGCCAAGAAGTATGAACCACCTGGTTTTTCACTTTTCCCACTGAGGGGGATAGGACAATTGCCCAGGAGAGATCAGGTGAGGCCAAAACCACGAACAATGGGAAGGGAGAAGAGATACAGAGCAGGGAGATGTTACAGGTGAAGGGGATGCCCTTTGGAGGTGATGGCTGAGTTGGTGACTGTAGGTACAACCCAATAGCATGATCCTTAAATCATTCCTGGACTGTAATTATGTAATAGAAATAACACCCCTGAAAGAGAGGGAGAGTGCAGAAATCCCACAATGAGGGTAAAACACAGATGTTGGAAACAAGAATCTTCTGTAATGCGTTTCAAATCCTCCTAAAATAGGACACCCTAGAGCCTGCCAGTATAAAACTCATCAACAGTTAGGTGGGAATGTGAGATTAAATAAGAAAATGGTAGTTCAGTGGATTTACTTGAGCTTTCTAAGACTCCTGATACTGTGAGTTGTTGTCTATGACTGACCCTCCCAGGAGCTTACATGGCACTAAAGTTATCTGGCACCTTGACGACTCGCTATAATTTTGTTTTACAGAGATGTAAATGGGCACAGCAGTATCAGAACATGGTAAAAGGATTATCATTTGGAAAATCTTACACTAGTGGCAAGGCAAGCTGACAGGATAGAAAACAAAGAAATGTACAATTGAGTTGTGATGAGATTACTTGATCATGCAAAAACCCAAACTGAGTCTCTTTAACATAAGGAATTATTCTTTAGGGAAAGAAGCACGGAGCAACAGAACATATTGTTCATTTAATGTCCATAACTTTTTCCCCCAAGATCTGGTTTTTAAGATTACATCTTTCTGTTCTGTAATGATGGCAATTTGCTCATTACCACATGAGGAAATTGGTGATGAAGTACAACCTTAAGTATGCATGGCTATAATTTAAACAAATACAGTATCAAGGAAAGGTATTAGCATACATAACAGCTTGGTAATGCTCAAGTTTTGAACATTTGCACTATGCAAAGAAGGAACTAGGAAAAAAGCCTAGAATGTGCCTTATGATTTTCTGTCAGCTTTGAGTATCTACTAACTTAACAAAGGTATGGCCAATAGTTTTTCATTTCTGTATAAGAGTTACAGTGACTGACATTTCTATTAGGGATGCAGACATGGTGAACTATACCACATCTCCAATGACAAACTGTTTGCTGAGAAGGAAAATCATGTGGTTGTCATGCACATTTGATCCTGTAATTACATGAGTATACTTAGACACTGTTGAAAGAAAGGACTTTCCTGAGAGAGAATTTTTCCAGCAGGACTGCACTTGCAAACCTTTGTCCATTTTAAGGTATGAGGACAAATCTTACAAGATTTGTTAACAGAATGGTATGGTATCCTTAGAGAGGGAAATTAAAAATAGGGACAGAGAAAGGAAATGAAGTTGAACAGCAGCTTGTGTAGAAGACAAGAATAAAGAAAAGTCCAATGTCCTTTGAAGACAGCCGTAGGTCTGAAGTGGATTAGCACAATGAGGGAACCCAGAAGTTTAAAAAATTAACTTTCAGCTAGCTTATTTTTGGCTATGGAAAACTTTTGATGTCATCTACCTAGAAATTTATTGCCAGTCAAAGAGGACGTGAAAATCAGCCTGTGTTTATTCCCTTCTTCTCTTCAAGATCCTGCACACAAATTTAACTTACATCAGTTGTGACTGACTTCAGAGGGCAGACATACAGCAAACGTAAATTCAGGCTGTAAACGTCTTCTGATTCTTCTGTTACCGTGAACAAGAGAATCAGAACTTTCATCTCACCTGCACATTTTATACACAAAATATTCATTGTTTATTGCACACCAGTGTAGATCTAGGTCATTAATACTGGGATGGAGGGAAACAGAAGAAAGAATATATTGCAGGAGAGCTGTGTCTCATAGTTTCACCCTTCCTGGAAAAGTTTTCATTAAACACCATCATCCCCATGAGCTATGATGGTCACTCCTCCAGCATGTGACATAAAAAGCAGGCTCATTCCTGCATCTGATGATGTTTGGACTGTGAAAAAAGATATGAACAAGACCTTGTTGTCACCTCTCCTCACTGATGAAAAGGAAAATGTTTATGCCATTTTTGAAAAGTGCTGCATGCTGCTGTTAGAGGGGTCAGGACTGAAAGATTGCCAGGGCAGTCACTGCATTTACACATTGGGAAAATAAGACATGGAGAAATGTCTGCTGGAGTAGAAATAGAGGGAATTATTCCTGCCTGAGTCTGGGTTTGCCTGAGATTCCTTAGGGCTCTTCCCAGACATCATGACTTCAGAACCTGTCTGTGTGAAGACTCAAATCCTTCCTGAGCTCTTTGGTGCTTTCCAGTGAATCACAGCAACTCCAGGTGCCACATTGTCATCAGCAAGGGTTCAGCCCTCAATTCCTGCAGGCAGGCCAGGCTGTAAAGCCCACTCTGTCCCCCTCTCTGGTCCAGTCTAGCAAGGAGCCACGCCACAACAAGTTGCAAGGTGAGCTCTAGAGAGCAGAAGAGTTTGGGGGGAGTTTTCAGTGCAGATTAGTGGTCCTTTAGGACTTGTTGCATGTGTGTACTAAATACTCCGAACTACTGGACTGTCATGACCTTGATTTTGTCCAAATTCACCACAGTCAGGTCTGCAGCTGCAGATAAAGATGAAGTAAAGAAAGCCAAGCGAGATGAGTCACATTCACTGAGGTTAGAAACCTGGTCCTGGGACATCCCTACTTTGGAAGCAGCTGATGGCAGAGAAGAGAAACAACACACACACAAAATACCTATTTGGGCTGCCAGCACATGAAAGATGTTGAGGAGCTGGTGAAGTATCCAGAAGAGGAGAGCTTGCTCTCTACAACAGGCTGACAGGAGCTTGTAGCCAGGTGGGGGTTGGTATTTTGTCCCAGGTAACAAGTGACAAGACCAATGCAAATGGCTTCAAGTTATGCCAGGGAAAGCTTATGGGTATTAGGAGAAATTTCTTGTCAAGCCCTGGAAAAGGCTGTCCAGGGCACTGGTGGCACTGGTCACCAGTTCTGGAAGTGCTCAAAATCCATGTGGATGTGGCACCTGGGGACATGGTTTAGTGGTGAGCATGGTGGGGCTGGGTTAATGGTTGGACTCGGTGATCTTAATGATTCTGTGATTCTTTCACACCCATTTCCCTTGGCCAAATGTGGTGGAAGTGAGAGAGCTTGGGGACAAGATTCCAGGATGCAAAAGTCACAGTCTTTTCAGCTTTCTAGAGCACCAGCAGGCAGAGGGACAGCTCAAAACTGGAGGAAATGGACCACACTGACTCTCCTCTGCCTCTTGTGAGCCGGATTCCTTTACTCCTTATGAAATAAATGTTTGCTGTGGTATCAGTCAGCAGGGCAAGGAGGCATTAAATACCTCCTCCTGCTTCCCAGCAACACCAGCCCAACAAGCAGGGATCATCTTGAAGTCACTCCTCCTGCAAGGAAAATATTTCGTGCATCTCCCAGTGCTCATCTTTCTTTTTTTTTTTTTTTTTCTCCCTCTGGAAATTCTGTCATTTGAAGAGGAGCCTGCATTAAATGATTTGTTCTGCTCTGACTGCGACAGAGTTTTATTTACCTATCTCGCTGTTTTTCATGCAAGTTTTCTGGCTGGCCTGTGTTTAAAGGTGTGTCACAGGCCTTAACATAAGCCTCACAGTGAGGAAGTAGACAAAATATAAGAAAACAAAGTTACTGCGACTCTGACTCTAACCAGCTCCATCCTGACTCACCTTCCTTTGCAATTTCACTTTCATCACCAAATCCTCTGCTGAAATATGAACCCTAAGGACTCAGAGCCTCACAGTATAACAGAAAAACAGTGTACTTTTCTTGGAGCCAGCCATGTGTGACCATTCTGGCGTTTCACTGGGTGATTTTTCAGCTGAAAATATTAGGTGAAATGGTGTCCATCTATTCCTGATGTGATGATGTTTCCCACAACTAATTTTCAATTTTTTTTTTTAATTCTCTCCAAGAAAATTATTCTTGTCAAAATTAAAGAAAAACAAAACCCCTTTCCTTTCCATCTGAACTATCAACACAAATGTTATTTCCATATGAGACATTGTTACAAATGAAATGTGCACAATGATTGAACAGGCTTTGCTAGAACATGGTGATGAGCTAAATTCCCTCAGCTGTTTGCAGTTTTCTGGGAAAGATTAATTTCATTTTGGTTTTCTTACAGTCATAGAATAGCTTGAATTGGAAGGGACCTGAAAGATCATCCAGTTTCATCCCTCCTGCCATGAGCAGGAGCACCTTCCACAAATGCAGGTTTCTCCAAGCCCCAACCAAACTGGCCATGCTCAGAAAAATGTCTCTTTTGTTTTTACTTCTGCATTTAGCCTTCCATAATACCAACACAACACACATTCAGTGATAGATGATTCCAAGGAACAAAATCTTTAGGACTTGGCCTGTCCTAAAACAGCTGAATGACCATTTGTAGCCCAAGACCCACAGAGATTTAAAACTCCCACCCATATGTTGCTGAATTTTTCTGGTATCTACCCCAGCTGCATGGTTGGGAGTCTGGCACCAGCAGGGTTTTATTTTCTGCTCAGCTTCCAGCAAAATTCTCCTCTTGACTATTTTATCAGTTTTGTCTTCAGGGAACGCTGTATTGTTTCTGACTGCGAGGAAGGATGGGCAGTTTACAGCAGAGGGCCCCAGGGGACGTGTGTTTGGCACCTTTGCTGTATCGTAGGCACTTGTTATGTGGATGCTAATATGAGGGGTAGTTTCCCTCTGCCTACATCTCCTCTCTGGGAAAGAGCAGACATGCAGCTGTCATCATTAAGCTGCAGAAGAGCTATCAATTAGGGCAAGTAGCGAAATCCGTACAAGCACCTCAAAGAAAGCTAGAACAAGCACATTTCTTCCTATTTGCCATTCTGTTTCCATGTCCACTAACTACAGAGGCTACTGAGAAAAACAGAAACTGGCTCCTCACTTCAAGTGAGATCATTCAGAGCAGTAGGCAAAGGAAATAAACAGCTGAGAGAGCACTGAAGTGGAGGTGTGTTTTTCCTTTGGAGCTGCTGTTTAAAATGTGTATGCTGTGGAAGATGCTTATTTACTGCCTTTAGAATAGCTCTTGCACTCAGATTGAATTTTATTGTGTTGCTCTCACAGTCCTCAGAGAGCAGCAGGGAGTACATATGTTTTTCACACAAACCTTTTTGAGAAGCCTCTTGAGATTCCAGGCCTTCTTTAACAGCTCCTCTCCATCTCTTGGGTGCAGGAGGACACGTACCACCACCTTCCACTCCCTGAAGTCTGTAAATTTAGTGAATTAAGAAAAGCTCTTTAAAAAAATAACCCAAAGCCCAACAAACAAAAAACAAAAGCAAAAGCAAAAACAAAAACAGAAACCAAAACAAAAACCAAAACAAAACCCTAAAAACCAAACCAAAACAAACAAACCAACCAACCAATGAACCAACAACAACAAAAAAACCACCAAAACAAAAAAACCACCCAAAAAACAAAACCAAAACCCCCCCAAGCAAACAAACAAACAAGCAACCCCCGCCCACAAAAAACCCCAGAAAAGTAACCATATACTTCCTTCTGGTAGAACAGTAGATAACAGTTAAGAGGTTTCAGACAGTAGTATAAGATAGAACACTTCATGAAGAGCAGCACTTTTGGGTGGCTGCATCCTCCCATCCACCACCCTCAAAGTTTCTTTGAGTTTGGGTGCATGAGGCTATTCCAACATCTTTGCTGTACTTTTTGCTCTAGCCTGTGCCTTTGTGTGGACCACCAGGACACACCAGAAATGCAGCGATAAATCAAACAAATGGAAAGGTAGGGTGATAAGTCATGTAGTCATAGCCGTGGTGCAACAGGGAATCAGGAATGTGCCTCTGAGCTCACCAAATGCACTTTGCCGTCAGTTCCCTGCATGGTCCTCCAGCTTGTTTTTGAGCAGGAGAGACTGGTTCAAGATGATGGACTGACTTGGGACAAGCTGGTGGCATGTTCTCTTGCCCTTTGCAACAAAGTGTTTGACTAATTGGTGCAGCACCTCTCCAAGTGGGGATTTTTGATGGTCTTGGAGATACCCCAGCTCAGAGAGGCCCTGCTGTGCCCAGACCAATCCACAGATGCTGCCTGTATGCAATTTTACATAAATAAGGTGCTTGTACATGGTCAGGAGAAGCCCTCCCTACAGATACAGAAATTGTCACACAGTGCAGTGTTTCTCACTTAGCGTGGAGACACGGCGCACATATTTTCAGCAAATGGACAGCAATGGACCTGGTGTGATCATGCAGGAGCATTGGGGATAAGGACTAAGGAGAGCAGCAATTTGGGGACCAACTGCTTGTCAGGGTCAACATTTCTGTGACTGTTAGAGTAACTCTCAAAATCGTGAAGAGTCTTTTCCCCTTTTCTTTTAGAAGGTCGGGTTCCAACAAACTCCTTTATCCAAAGTCAGATCACTTTAGCCAACATTATCTTATAGATTGAAAGTACCAATTTCTTTGTAGTGCTTTAGAAAGCAGGAGAGAAGTCTGAAGAACTTCAGCCCTTAAAACTCAAGTTATTTGCAAGGTACTATGGAATTTTGCATGAATTGCCTGAAGCATCTTATATGTTCAAGAAGTTCTGTTTTATCTCATGGAAAAGCCAAGCACACACACAGACACACATGTGT